>JAODAL010019000.1:0-73201 GCA_025379985.1 Phyllomedusa bahiana | reverse complement strand
CACAGTGGTGCCTAGGATTTTTTTTAAAAAATATCCCATTTTTTATTAGTTTGCCATATTTAAACCATTGTCCAGCCCAATAGGTTTTAGGGCCTCCCTAACAGAAAAAAAATTACCTTTCCTAAAATTCAGTGTTTTTGGGGCCCCTTTGACAAAAAACTCTATTGAAGGATAAAGGGGAAATTTATTAATTTTTTTCACTTTTATTATATTAGGGTCCCCTATTCCCTATTGCCCCTCAACCGAACCCTTTTGTTCTCGTCAGGTCTATTAGTTAAAAAGGGTTAAAAGGGGGCCTTTCCTCCTGTCGGTTTCCTGCACCATTTGGAAAGTAATTATCATTATTTATTACAAAAACCTTTTTCCTTTATGAAGTACAATCTTCAGTTTCCCCAAATTGATTCTAATATTTAAAAGTCGCCCAAAATAAAAAACCTCATTCGATTACCGCCTCATCTATTTCCCCTGAAAAAATCTTCCATGGGTTCTATTTTTGGGGGGCCTATGCAGACCCCCTATTAGTATTTTAATTTTTATTTTTTTACCCCCAGATATTTACCCAAATGATTCCACATGTTATTACCTGTACCTTATCTTCCCGCAGTGGGGGGCTTCAGACAGGTTTTTACTAAACAGACACCTCCCCCTTTCCGGTCTTTACGATCCTTTCTAAATAGAAAGCAAAATATTTTTTCATCAAACCACAATGTTCAGGTAACATCATCACAGACACACACTATTTCAGAGACATAGTGGTGAAGAATTGATGCATTGGCCCAAAGGGAATATTATATAATATATCATATCAGTTTGGATTGTATCTGGTATCTAACATGATGATGTAACGTAAGAACAATATGTTAAGATATGGGAAACTAAAATATGGGACATTAATGGCTTCATTATAGCTAAAATAAAACACAGTGGCCAATTTTTTGCCCCCGACTTAAATCTATAGAAGGATTGTCTCCACTCCTTCACCCCCTCAAAAAAAAAAATAACCTTACTCAGTAAAAGAGCTTGTCTTTACTGCTGCTCCTCCACCCAAAATATAATATCCCACTTCCATTTTATATATATTCCATTATATATATATATATATATATATATATGTGTATATATATGTATATATATATTTTTTTTTTTCTCTTTGCTAAACAGAATAATGTTATTGCAGTGCTATATTAGTGATGCTAATGTGGCAATTTACTGATCAACACCAAAGAAAAAATGAAAATCGGCTGTTTGAAATATGCTTGAATTCTGTTGTATGGATAGAAATGTAGCTCTGTTTTTTGTCAAATTGACAGGCACCTTGGCGGAACCCAGTTGAAAGTTGTTAGGGTCTGTTGGGCGCCACTGATGTCTGTTGTGCAACAGATCTGGCACTCAGTTGAGATTTCTAACTATTGAACA
The DNA here is from genome assembly GCA_025379985.1 of Phyllomedusa bahiana. Taxonomy (NCBI): domain Eukaryota; kingdom Metazoa; phylum Chordata; class Amphibia; order Anura; family Hylidae; genus Phyllomedusa; species Phyllomedusa bahiana. The sequence continues at coordinate 71,785 of JAODAL010019000.1, read as the reverse complement.
GATGTTAAAAAGATCTTAAAGGGGTTTCTCTGTTTTAAAGGAAAACAATTTTTAAGATCATATTAGGAATTCTGAGTTAATAGAGGAGTCCGCTAAACAGGATTCTCATCAATTAGCCAATATTAAAAGCAGTTGTGGGGACTGTCTTTTGCTCTGGTGGAACCTGTGTGCTCCTACAAACACTTCACAGAAGATCATTGATTTGAATGGGGAATGTGTAATGCTAAATTTCTCCCTGTGTTGGCACTGCAGGGAAATCGAACATTAAACTCCCTTTAATGACATTCCAGTCTTAGGCATTGGCAACAAATTTTCATTGTTTCTGTGACATCTGATGGAAAATGACTCAGAACTTAGAGGGTATGTTCACACGGCTTAAAATTGGACGTATTTCATTCCGTAATTACGCGCCGGAGTGCGCAAATTACGGCTGGAATACATCCTATTCATTACGGTAATCCACAGTTCTCATAGAGAACTATAGATTACGTCTCCTCTCCCTGCTCGGCGAATCCGCCGCGGGGGGGGATAAGTGACATTGTGAATTAACCAGCAGGTAAACGCGCCGCTGGTAAGCAAGTCTATGGCCGACGAGGTGCCGGCCCCCCCGCCCGCCACCCCGCTCCCGCCCCGCCCCCGTCCACACAGCGTAATTGCAGGGCGTAAGTACGCCCTGCAAATAAGCCATGTGAACATAGCCAGAGGGCACACTTAGTAAGAGGGATCTTCCCAGGAGTTTGGAAATCCCCATTGGAATAAATATCTCTTGTGGGTGTAGTCTTATGTGAAAAATAAATATTGGTATTTCATGCACATTGATCTGGTTCCACTGCACCATAAACTGCAGTGTTTAACAATCCCTATCAGTATACAGGAGCTGTTGAAAAACCTGATCAAAAAAAAAATCACACAACCATGGCGGTGATTGGAGACGTGCTAAATTCTAGGGCTGATTTGCTCCTACATTACTACCTTACATGTGTTGAAGATTTATTGTTTGTTTTTTTTATACTTTTTTTTTTTATTATATGTGTGTCTTTATATTTTGTTTTTTCAGTTTTTCTTCCTCCCCCCTTGTATGGCTAATTAATCGATCATGAGCCATGATTAAGAACTTTTTTCATCAAGAGGAGTTGATGGCTTTTCTTCAGTTGCTTCTAACACTATCTTTTCCTGCTAAAAAAAAACCCCTCATTTTTTTTTCGGGTAGGGGGAAAAAAAAAAAAAGTTATTCTCTTGGAAGGAAGGAGGAAAAAACTTTTTGTGTAAACCCAAAAAAAAGCCCGCAAGGTCCAAAAAAGGGGGAAAGGGCCCCGGGTTCTGGGGTCTGAAATTTGGAGCTCTGCATTTTATTCTGGGACTTTTAACGATTTTGGAATAAATATTTACCCCTAAAATCCTTTATTTTGGGTTTTGGGGGTCTGGGGAAATTTTACAGTATATTTTTCAAAGATTTTGTAAGGGCCCCACTATCACACACTTATAAAAAACCCTTTTGGAGGTATTTGTTTCCGCTGCATTTTTTAAAAAACAGCCCAGACCAACATTTGGGGGAGTTGAAACTCCAGACAAAAAAACTGTCCCTTGCGTTAAAATGGCTAAACCCAATTAACCTTTCCCCCAAAAGACCAAAATTCCCCCCAGAACTACCGGGAAAAATTCAACGGGGGCAACCACAAATTAAAACCAATTTTGCCAACAAACCTATGCAAAAGGGGGGACACACCGCAAAGTATCTCATAACGGGAAAAAAATCAAATTGAGGTTTTTTGGCCATATATACAGTTAAAACCAGAGGTTTTTCATACACTATATAAAAAGACACATATGTTTTTTGTTTCTGTGTCTTGGATCTCTTTTTTGGGGTGTCATAATGGGTTTTTCTTTATTTTTCCAAATATGTATAGCTTAACATTGTAACTTTTTTGCCGATTTTTTACTCTTGAGGAAATTTGGGGCATTTTTGTACACTCATTTTATTGTTTAAAAAACTGTATTATATTAAAAATAAAAAGGGCAAAAAAAAAAGGGTTAAAATGTATGTTTTCCCCACTATCCCTCATGAAATCCCAAAATAAAAAAAACCTGGGTTTTTTTACGTCAATTTAAAGAAAAAATTTTTATATTGGCCCAAAAAGCCCCGAATAAATGAGAAAGAAAATGTTTTTAAGGGGATTTTATTTCTTTCGCAAAGCCGAAAGTTTTCATACAATTTTATTAGATTTAAATAACAATGGCCCCTTAAACTGTTGACTTGGGTGAAATGTTTTGGATATCATTCCACAAGTTTCTACAATAGTTGGTAGGAAATTTGGCCCAATTCTTCTGACAGAATGATGTGACTGAGCCATGTTTTGTAAATGAGCCATGCCTTTTCAGCCTTGACCATAAGTTTTCAATAGGATTGAGATCAGGGCTTTGTGATGGCCACTCCAAAACAATGACTTGGTTATCCTTAATCCACTTTGTAACCAGTTTGGCAGGATGGTTTGGGTCATTGTTCAGTTGGGATGATGTTCTTAGGCTTCCAAGCTTCTTCCTTTTTCCTCCAAACATAACGATGGTCATTATGGCCAAACTGTTCAGTTTTAGTTTCATCAGACCACAGGACATTTCTGCAGAAATATAGGTCTTTGTTCTGGTGTGCATTTGCTCAAAACATTAATCTGGCTGCGTCAGAGTGGTCTTTCACCCATGTTGATACAGTATCAATTCATGTGGATAATGACACTAATCTTACCAGCTGTCCACCAGCATCTTCACAAGGTCTTTTGGTTTTGTTCGTGGGTTGATATGCACATGTTGGACTAAAGCACATTCTTCTTTGAGACACAGAACCCGTCTCCTTCATGACCGGTTGATGGCTGGACATTCCCATTCTTGTTTGTACTGGCATTTAATTGTTTGTACAGTTGATCGAGGCAACCTTCAGGTATCTGGAAATTGCACCCAGGATGATCCTGACTTGTGCAAGTACCACAATTCTCTTCCGATATCTAGACTGGTTTTCTTTAGACTTTCCATGATGGTTATCCATAGGTGTTGTCTTTAATAAATAGATGTTGACACAATAAATTATATTAGAAGCTTCAAACTCGACTTCAACATATGGGTTGTCCAAATTGTTTATAGGCAATAGATAATCTGTATTGGCTGGGTAGTGGATCGCTGGACCACCGCAAGCGTGGTAGTTAAGCCTCGCCTGGGAACGGAATCTAAGTAGCACCCGGTTTTCACCAGATGCCCGCTGCCATAAAACGGGTTGACTTGCTGCGGCGTGAGGCTACCAGGTCGTCCCCCTGAGTGACTTGCTGCGGTTGGCAGCAAGAGGTGCAGCGTGGTTACTGAGTCGTAGTCCGAGATTCGTAGTCTTTAGGGCAGGCAGGAGCGCAGGGCAGGGCAATGGTTTGTGGTCGTGGACAGGCAGGAAGGTCAGGGCTGGCGGCAAAGGGTTCGGAGGTCGAGAAACGTAGCAAGAGGTCTGGTATCACGGTAAGGTGGTTGAGAATTTACTTAGGGAACACTTTAACTAAGGCACGAGGCACATAGTAAATCCAGCACAGAGTGACAGTGAGCGTTAACTTAAATAGAGGAGCGTTCTGGGCAATTAGCATACGGACGCTGGCCCTTTAAATCTTCGAGAACGAGCGTGCTCGCGCCTTAGAGAACGGGCACACGCGCCTCGGCTGGCAGAGGGCGCGGACGGGACAGGAACGAGGTCAGGTGAGTCCCTGTGCGCTGCGGGACCGCCGCTCGTCCTGCGGACAGAGTCGCTCCCCGGGCCCGGCACACACCCGGGAGGGCAGACACAAGGTGCGCCGGGACCACAGGCCGAGGAGAGGAAGCACCCGTGGAACATAACCCCCCCCCACTTAGGTCTCCCCTCTTCTTAGGCCGAAGGAATCTGCGGAGTCAGGTCTCGTTCAGGATATTGGACTCCGAGTTCCCTGGGACCGCCTCTCCGGGGGCCGAAGGCCCCTCCAATCTTACAAGAAAAAATCGCTTACCCCTGATGGTCTTCCATATCGAAGATGTAACTTCACTTCAAAGACTCAGGGGATTCTAACACCGGAGACGGGGCTGCGCCTCCTTTGGAGAACCGGTTCAGGACCAACGGATTTAGGAGGGAGACATGATATTGCGTTCGGAACCGGAGAGAAGGAGGCAGGCAGAGATTATAGGACACCGGGTTCAGTTGTAGCAGTACTCTGAAGGGTCCCAGAAAACGCGGACCAGTTTAAAGCTAGGGATCTATGAGTCGTATGTATCTAGAAGTGAGCCAAACTTTATCCCCTGGGAGGAATCTTGGGAAGGTCTTTCCTCTTTGTCGCTTGGTTTTCATGTGGGCTGAAGCATGGAGTAAGGCTTGCTAGCGGGTCTCTAGCCTGATGACACTGTATCTTGAACCTGGTTTGGGGGGGGGTCCACGGTCGGGGTCACTCGGAGGGTAGCAGCCAAGGGGAGGGTGAGGGCGCGGGTGACGCCCGTAGACAAAGAAAATGGAGAGCGGCCTGTTTGAGTCCGGAGGTCCCGGTTATTATACGAGAACTCGGCCAAGTAATGCTATTCGGACAGTTGTCCTGACGTCCGGACACGAAGTGCCGTAGTTACTCCCCCAAGATCTTGGTTTACCTCTCCATCTGCCTGGTTGGTCTGGGGATGATATGCGGAGAGAAAAATCCAGCTTGATTGCATACCCGGGCAACACAGGGCCGCCAGAATTTTGAGACAAATTGGTCGCCACGATTCGGGAGGACTATGTGGGATGGTATACCCATGAGGCGAAAATGTGCGGAAAAAATAGCCGCCAATTGGGGAGCTGTATGGGAGAAAAGGCAGCGGGACAAGTGGGGACATTTTGAAAATCGGTGCAGTGACCACCCTAGATGTCGGAGTTCCCCGAGGAAGGGGGAAAGGCCGTGATGAAGTCCATGCTATGTGTGTCAATGGAGGCCTCCGATCAGGCAGAGGGACGAGGAGTCCTGTGGGGCCTATGGAGTGGAACCTTGTTTCGGGCACAAGTGGTACAGTAAAGAACAAAGATCTTGACATCTTGGAGCAGAGTTGGCCACACCATAGTGTCGCGAGATGAGGGCATAGGGATTTTCGTCCCCGGGATGGCCGCCAGAAGAGAGCATGCCCCCAACCCAGAATTCTCTTCCCGATTGTAGGGCGCACATAGATTCTGTCCGGAGGAACGCTACGGAGATCCACAGGAGCCATGTGGGACCAGTCGTTCAGGAGCTTGGTGTGCTGAGATACTGGTTCCTCTCCGGTAATGTCAGAGGCACGGGAGGAGCAATCTGCTTGAATTTTTCTGGGCCGCGACAGAAGTGTTTCTTAAAATCAAAACGAGAAAAAAAAGAGAAAATCGCCAGCTCGCTCGGGACCTGGCGGTTACGGATTTAGGCGGACCCTCGCGCACGACCTGTTCTGGTCAGGTATGCACTATTGGCGAGAGTTTTTCTCTTGTTGGTCTGTCAAACGGAGTCTCAAACTGGATGTTCGAGGCTCCCTCCAGGGAGATGGTAGCACGTCACGCCAGGAACGTTGACATCGCTTGTGTATGTGGAGTGGTGGCTAGTGTTTGGTTGGAGTGTTGGCGCGTTATATACTAGTCTCGTCTGATCTCATCTTTGGCCATATATTCTGGTTCGTGCCTCGCACGATATGAGAAGGTTCTCTTGGAAGAAAGTAAAAGCACATTGTGACGCGGTCTTGTCGCCTTAGGGCCGCCTTTGGGTCAGGACCGCGCGCACCTGCTCGCCCGACGGAAGAGGCTCTACCTCAAGGCTGAAGGGTCTCGCTGGATCCGGACGGTCCAAAAATAGGTGCGGAGGAGGAACGCGCGAGGCGGACGTTTAGTTCGGTGGCGAGAATACGCTTCCTTCGGCGCAGATGGGGGCAACATGTTTTAGGATTAACGTATCTGCATCTGGTGTGAGGAGTCCACGATTGGAGAGGCACGCGCACGTAGAAAGTGGGGAATAAAAACTGTGCGGTAGTCAGTTGGCGAAGTTCCTAAAAATCGTTTGAATTCGCCCTGAGATCCGTCGAGGTACGTCGGCTCGCACCCCCCGATGTCGTGGAATCGCTAGAGAGTTTCGTCAGGGGTCCATTGTATAGACAGCTGTCGATTCAGGAGAATATGTACCCCAGGAAAAGGAAGGCTGGCTGGTGGGATGCAGCAATCTTTTACAACCTTGGTCTTAGCAGTTCGGTTGTCCGCTCTGGCGCCGTGGATCTGGAGTGTACTTGATCTGTGGTGGGTCTGTAGGCAGGAGAAATAAAAATTCAAAATAGTCGTCCAAGGTAATAATCTCAAATGACGCAGGAGTACAGCTCAAGTCCCGAAAAAACGTCATTTGACAAACTCCTGGAAATATTCGGCCGGGCTCAGTTGCAAGCCCAAAAATGTTAAATCACTCTTGAGATATTCGAAAGGCCACGTCCCGTGGTGTTTGAATGCCGTTTTCCACTCATGCCCCCTCATGAATTCTGATGAGGTTGTAGGCCCACGTAGATCTAATGTTGGTGAAGGTCCACTGGCTCCTTGGATTGGACGGTCGAAGAGCTAGGATATCAGGGGTAGTAGGGAAGGATTCTTCACCGTGATCTTGTTTAGCCCGCTCGATGTAATCAATGCGACCGGGCGAAGCGAACCTGTCGCTTTTTTCTGGACGAGAAAGAGGCCGGCCTCCGGCAGGTGAGGAGGATTGGTAGAATCTTTTGTCAAATTCTCCTGGTTGTAGGCCGACATGGCCGTGGGTTGTGTGTCTTGGGGGATCGCGCTATAGACTCAGTTTAGAGAGGATAGACCGTTACCTCCACGTGGACGGGATGGGGTCTTCGTGGAAGGTGGTCTATGGGACAGTCATACGGTCGTTGAGGGGGTAACTTCTAGCTGTGTTGCTCTGAGAACCATCTCCAAAATCCTGGTACTCCGCTGGTAGACCTGTAGAAGCCTGACGGACGACTGGGAGGAGCGATGGACAGAACATGGGCGTTGGGGCCACCAAACAAAGGTGTTCCTGGCACTGTCTAGTCGATACTACACACATAAGACGAGAAGGACTGTTGCCATAGGTGTTCCGCAGCATAGGGTAGGGCGTGGCGTGCAACCAAGGATAGCCCAACAGGATCGTCTCAGAAGAAGAGCAGCGAGGCACTAGGAACGGTGTAGGAGATATTTTCAGTGTGCAGTGGACCCTCCAATCGAGCTACGGAGGCGTTTCAGATGGCCTTGGTGGGAAGAACTGAATAGGGGAGTCCGCTGAGGGCAGCGCTGTCCCCACTGTCGAGAGAGTATGTATATTGCAAACAGCTTTTACCAGTGAGCGGGTAGGTCACTGCGGGCAAGGAGCCTGGTGTGCTGTGGACGTTGACCAGAGAAGCAGCAGCTTATTGAGAATAAAGTTCCGGCGGAACCCTGAGTCCCAGGAAGGACAGAAAGCCGTAGAGATAGACCGCTTCTGGGTTGACCTCCACTGGCATCAAACAGTCGTGGAGAGGAGTGCTGGGCACGCCTAGGGACGCCTCTCTACAGCCCTAGGTACGAGCGTTTCCCCTCGGCCGCTGAGGACGCGCTGACGGACAACTCCTGCGAAATGGTCCGGACTGGCGCAGTAGAGGCAGAGATTCTCAGTCTGCGACGGGGACGCAGTTCCGGAGACTCCGACAAATGAAGCCGGTCTCACCCTGCAGGGTGCTTCAGTGGACGATGTTGTGGAGGCATTCAGAGATCTGAAATACTGGGAGCCAGATGATATAAATGGGGGGGGGTGGGGGGGGTTGTGCCACGTCACGCTCCTGACGGAGCTCCCTGCTGTCTCTCACAAAACACACGTCTATGCGAGTGGCTAGATGGATGAGCTCACTCAACGACGGTGGGGATCTCTGGCTGCGAGGCATCCTTGACTCTGCTTGACAGACCCTTCTTAAATGTGGGCACAGTGAAGCGGCGTCATTCCAGGTCAGCTCGGAGGCTAGGGTGCGGATTTGAACCGCATAATCCCCTGCAGTGGAGTCCCCTTGGAGTAGATTTAGTAGCGCCGTCTCCACGGAAAAGTGCTCGCACAGGGCTCCTCGAACAACGTGCGGGAAGTCTGTGGAGGAAGGGCTGTAGATCTGCGTCATCAGGGTCATTCCGTGTCCCAAAGAGGCGTAGCCAGGCTTTGGGCCTTGTACCGGAATGCTACTCTCACCCCACGAAACGCACCTTTGACTTCGGTGTGGAAATGGTCGGGGGCGGCTGGACCATCAACTCCACGTGCTTGGGAGCACTGCGTGACGAATTAACCTTATAGAGCTTCGAGTCCCCATCAAACTTGGAAGGCAGTGGAAGGCGAAGCTTCGGACGCACGGTTGCCAGTGAGACGTGCAGGGATAGAAGAAGACACGGCGCAGGAAGGTTTGCTGCTTGCTGGGAAGCCAGGGAGTTGGTGCATCATTGGCGCGACAGCTGTACCAGTTGCTGTGCTTGATTGCGATATTCTGTTGCGACTGTTGGACGAAATTGGACGTGAGATCTGCGACGCTTGGCTGGAGGCACCTTGGTGGAAATCCATGCTGGATCTATACTGTTACGGCCTGGGTAGTGGATCCGCTCGGACCACCGCAAGCGGATGGTAGTTAAGCCACGACAGGTAATGGAATCTAAGTAGCACCGGTTTTCAACCAGAGCCACCGCAAAGCGGGATGGACTTGCTGCGGGCGTGAGGCTACTCAGGTCAGTCCCCCTGACGTGACTTGCCTGAGTGGCAGCAGTGGTGCAGCGTGGTACAGAGTCGTAGGTCGTGAATCGTAGTCGTTGGCAGGCAGGAGGTCAGGGGCAGGCGGCAAATGGTTCGTGGTCGGGGGACAGGCAGGAAGGTCCAGGGCGTGGCGGCAGACAGCTTTATTTTAGGTTCGGAGTCGAGAAACGTAGTGCAAGAGGTCTGGTACACGGTAAGGCGAGAATATACTTCAGGGAACGCTTTAGCTAAGGCACGATGGCAACATAGATCCGCAACAGAGTGACGTGAGCGTACCTTAAATAGAGGAGGCTGTCTGGCATTTAGCCATTTTAAAGGGACGATGGCCCTTTTTATCTTCGAGAACGTGCAGCGCGCGCGCCTTAGTGTATGGGCACGCGCGCACTCGCCCGCAGAGGGCGGGGGACGGCGACAGGAACGAGGTCAGGTGAGTCCTGTTACGCTGCGGGACCGTCCGCTCGTTCCTGCCGGACTGCGTCGCCGACCTGGGTCGGCACACTCACCGGAGGGCAGTCACGGTGCTACCGCGGGACAGCGGGCCCAGGAGCGGAGGCACCCGTGACATAATCCTAGTGCATGTAAACTTTTAACTTTGCAGAAAGTAATAAAAATGCTTAACGAATTCTCTCTCTCTTCTTATTCTGAAATTTTGGCAAATATAAATAATTTTGGCAATCCTAATTGACTTAAAACAGTTAAGTGGTTTATTGGATGTCATGTCAGATAGTGAGAAAACATGCATATGTGTTTTATTTGTGTATGTTAAACTCTGGTTTCAACTGCTTTTTGTGTATATATATACTGTATATATATATATATATATATATATATATTTTATACATATATATGTAAAAATATATATATTTATGTACAGAGTTTTTATATCTATAGATATCTATATATAGTCCCCAAATATCTAATTTCCCTCAAAATAGATAAAGGTAAAAACACTACTTCCATTATCAACAATCCAAAACATATTATTTCCTTTAAAATGTAACTTTTAATTCACATCACTAAAATGTATCAGTTCCATATTAACCCTAATCAAACCCTTATTAGGTACGGGACAACATCCGAAATAAACCTACAGTACTACTAATCCCTCCTCTGTTTTATGGACTAGTAGGTATACCTTGGCGGAGACCCTTGCCCTAATAAGGGCGACCTGCAGTGCTCCTCAGCTTTCTCTGCCACCGACCCTATATAAAGTGTATATAAAGACATAGAAAGGGACAGGAGAGTGAATGACCTATGTACTATAACATACACTAAAGTGTGGACATAATAAAGTATAATAAAAATTGTATCCTCAAACTGATATACAATCTTCCACCAGGACAAGTTTAGTCCACACTACTTAGGGACTCTTCAATAGGGTCAAAAATGGGATATACACACAATACATCAAAATTACTAAGTATATTATTGCTAAACATACATGAATATAGTACATAGTACCTCCAGACTGATGTGTCTCAAATGATATTGCAACAGTTAGTTTTGTCTAATGCTTCAAGCTTGTTCTTGTTTTTCTTTTCAGGGGTCGCCAATGGTCCCAATCGCGTCCCGTATCTAATAAGGATTTGATTTGTGTTTAATATGAAAACTGATACATTTTTAGTGATGTGAATTAAAAAGTTTATATTTTAAAAGGAATAATTTGTTTGGATGTGTTATATATATAGTTATATTTATATTTTTTAATTTTATTTTTTTTGGAGTTGCTTTCTCCCTTCATTTTAGAGAGCCAGTAGTGTATAAGATGTATTGGATGCTGGGACGGGCTCGTTGTCACCCCTGAGGTAGAAACAAACATGTTTTTGTCAATTTTTCCGCTGTACACATTTTAAAGTAAAGCTCACCTTTCGTAGTAAAAATGTCTTTTAGTACTAGTTACTGCGGACACAAAAAATATATAAATACAGTAAGCTCTATCCTCATAGTCATAATAGGAATGGTTGCTTATATCCAGTGTGGTTTACATGACTGCTGAGGTGTGAGGTGAAACACATATTGGAGGCACAAGACGTGAATTAGATGTGGTTGTCACATCATGTGATTGATAAAGCTATGTAAAATATACAATCAAGTCACATTATTATAACCTCATGGCTGATTACTTTAAAGGACCGTTTTTTTTAATTTTAAAATGGGTGAATAGAACAATTCATATGCTCTACACCTAAGGCGTATAATGATTCATCACAGAAATTCTTTACGAAACTGTGCGTGGCAATTGCTGTGGTAACAATGTACCATTGATTTGAAGGTGAATGTGAGGGGTGGTACTGAACACCGCTACAGTGATACTGCTCACCCTCAAATGGGGGCTACCAGATACAATGTCTATATCAGACAGTTCAAACTAACCCTACTACTAGTAGTGGACTCCCACAATGCAGACTGCACCTTTGCTAACAAAGTTGAATGGGTACTAGAATTTGAATTTTCAGCGACATGGCTGCTTGATTGGCAAAGGGTTGCCTTGTACCCCATGAGAGGTCACATTTTCTGCTTCATCAAGATCAATGGTTGATGTGCCAGGCTAGAAACAATCAGAGAATAATAACAAACCTGCAACCATTGTTGGAAGAACCACATTTGGTGATGGCGGCGTTCTGTATGGGGAATGTTTTCATTGCATTCTCTGGCTCACTAAATCAATGCAAAAAGGTCTTCGCCTTATTTCCTATTTAGGTATGACATCCATCCTTGCAGATAACTTACACCCATTTACATGCTGAATGTTGTTCCCTGGTGCAAGATGAGATCTTCACCAGCACGATAATGCGACATGTCACCCAGCTTGAATTGTGTCTGATAAATGGTTGGAAGAACTTGTCCTAGAGACTTCTCCAATGTACGCGATAATCGGCGCCATTTTGTTCCCTTGATTTTACCCAATGAGACATCTGTGTACCACTTCGTTGTCGTGTCATAGATCCTCTCCTACTCTCCTCCAGCAGCTGTTGGATATACTGCAGTCAACATGGCTAAGAACCTCGCGAGCATCCTACACAGGGTTTATTATTAAGTCTCTCCGACCTAATCTATCTGTTGTTCATGCTCTGCTCACACCAGCTTTGTGTCTGGTGCAGAAACTGTACAACATAATGCAGTTTGTTTTTTTTTTTTTTTTTTTTTAGGCTATGTTTGCATTATAGAACTCTATGGCCTCACACCTCGGTTCCGTTGGGTACATTTTTAGCATATACATGAACGGAGGCCAAGTATGCTATGTGAAAAGGTGCCTAAGGTGATTGGTAAGGTTTAGTGTACACAGCTTGGTATAACAACACAGCAATGGAAGGATCGTGTCTTACTGTATGCTGCCCTAATGATTCCCTCTGTCTTCTTGATCAGCTTGCTGTCTACAGTATTACTGATTGTGTCATGGAGACGCTCCTTGTGGTGATCTGGCTTTGCTATTCAAAATGAAATACTTAGCTATATATGTTAGTTGATGAGGGAGGCCTTCACTGATACTCTTTCGCGATGTATGAGTTGCAGGATTTGCTGCTCTGCTACCAAACCTTGGGCTTTGTGAGTGTAGAAGCTGGATGCTATGGCTGTACCATCCTCTGGAGAGATTAAGCACTTGGGGGAATGTATAAAAAAGAATGGTCTAGGTCACGGAAGATCTTTCTATGTTGCCCGATGCAAGCCAGTCTGAGGATTCTCTTATCATTTTTCAGAGCACGTATATGGAAATGAAAGGGAGTGGTGGAGCTCGAATTGATATGGGCAGTAAGAATCGTCTTACACTTTCATTAGACAGTTTTCAAGTGGCATGAGGTCCTTGGAGTGGACTACATGTGAGTGGAGGAGATGATGGTGTGGTCAGCACCGCTAAATTAATAATAGAAGAAGATCTGTGATTCAAGTTTTGGTCTGTGGACTATCTTGGATAAGTCAGTTAAAGGCTGAGGCATGCCCTCTGGGTGTTATTAGAAGATTCTCTTGAGTTTACGACTTTATTGCATTAAAGACTCCCCTTTCATTTTTCCAGAGCACTTCTTATAATTTGAAAGGGCCCTCTGATTGGTTGTATGGCATACAAGTGAAGTTTGAGTCCTAGTCTGTTTTCATTCATGATGCCCTCAGTGTTCTGGCATTAGATAATAGACACTGTTGATGGGTTTTTGTGTTATTTAAATGTGCTAAATATCCTAGTTTTCAATTTTCCGTGCGCTCTGCAACCTAACATATACACTGTTTTCAATCGCTATTATGTAGTAATAAAGGAATGTTGTGTTTAAAGTTGATGTCATTTTTTATAACATAATACTTTATTTTTAATGTTGAATCTTGGGTTGTTGGACAAACCACAAACTTATCTGGTGTCTTGCATAGGATGGTTAAACTCTTTTGAAAATGATTGCACCTTCTTATTTAGCAGGTCTAGTTAGAATATTTTAAATGTGTAAGTTGGGTGATTTGTAAATTTCCCACAGTTCGTGGGACATCTACAACCCTGCAGGCAATATCTTGCTATTTTCAAGGTAGCATTGCATATGTCTCCTAAAACTTTATGGAATCTCTCAAGGAGAAAGTTTATCTCCCCGCCTAGACCTATTATTAAAGTTTGGGGCACCAAGAGCCACACGCAGGTCTTTACATTGTAGGTCCATTGAACTCAGATTACTCTGTCAGTTCAGAGCAGGATTCTAGGAATTCAGATGCTAAATATTGGAATCTGGAGAAGGGCCACATGTATGAAACTGTTAGGTCTAGACTTTCGTTGTGCCATAGCAACCAATCAGAGCGCCCCTTTGATTCTTCAGAGAAACTATATAAATGATATAAAATGAGAGCTTTGATTGGTTGCCACGGCGACTCAAAAAAAGTCGTAGGACCTAGTCACTTTTCATAAAAGCGGGCTCCTTAGTTATAATCTTAAAGGCCTTGCTGAATAAATGATTTCCCATGTAGCACTGCTGGCCTACTAATGTCTCTTACACACTTTATGGTGCTCTCCTCAAGAAGAAACTCTTACTTCCCTATAGACCTATTTTCAAAAACTTGCCAACCCTCAAGCGGTTTTGGCGGGTCACTCCCGCTATTGGGGAACCGTGTCCCGCCTCCCGCTTGGGTGGCTTAACTAACCGCATCTATGTAGAAGATGACTAGAGTTATACTGTTTTTATCTCATTGAGGCATCGGGCAGCGTCTCTTGACCACTGGCCTCAGCCTCTGTCTGTGACGCTGTTCCCGGCAATCTGTTCTCCTTAGCTTCAGAGGAGACTGCAGAGCACTGCGGCGGGAAGGGGGACAGGGGCTTTAGCACGGGTGATTGGTGCTCCGCCCCCTTTACCGAAGCAGCCATTTGAAAAACTAGGATGCCAGCAGAACAGTGGTGCAGGGATGGCTGTGTGTGTTGGGGAGGGGGGTGGTTGATTGCCTGAGAGGGGAGGGGTAGTGTGCAGTGCACTGACCGTCGATGTGAGGGGAGGTGTGTGAAGTAGTTTATTATTTTATTTTTACTAGCTATTGGGGCACTGTCTGGCTAATGGGGGATCTGCTTGGAATAAAGGGGGCATTTATTTGGCTCATGGGGGCATCTGCCTGGTATGGGGGATCTTATCTGACTCATGGGGATTATACCTGGATAATGGGCATACTGCTGAGCTGTAATGAGCATCTACTGGGTTGGTTGGCGGGCCATCTTCCTGGCTATTGTTGGGGGGGGGGAACACTACCTGGCTATTGGGAGCACATAACTGGCTTTGGGAGCACTACCTGGCTATTGGCGCAACTAGCCTGGCTATTGGGGGCACTATGGGCTTTTGGGAGCACTACCTGGCTATTTTGGAGCAACTACCTGGCTATTGGGGGCACTACTGACTGTAAGGGGCACTATCCCTAGCTGTATATGGGGCACTATGGAGGCAGACAGAGATCTCCTGAAATACTGTAGCCTGACGAGTTAAAGCCGGGGTTGTGCAGTCCCGCTCCTGACGGGGCATCATGCTGTCTTCCGCAAAAACGCACGTCTATTGCGAGTCGGCTAGATGGCATGTGCTTCAACTCATAACGGACGGTGGTGAGATCTCTGGCTGCGAGGAGCGTCACTTTACTATGCTTGACAGACCCTTATTAAATGTGGCACAGTGAGAGGCGTCACATTCCCAGGATCAGCTACCGGTGGCTAGAGTGCGGAATTGAACCGCATAATCCCCTACAGAGGAGTCCCCTTGGCGTAGATTTGTAGCGCCGTCTGCCGCGGAAGAGTGCTCGCGCAGGCTCTCGAAATCACTGCGGAATTTCTGTGAGGAAGGCCTGTATGATCTGCGGTCACAGGGTCATTACGGTCCCAAAGAGGCGTCGCCAGGCTAGGGCCTTTTCCGGAAAGCAGGACTCACCACGAACGCACACCTTTGACCTTCGGTGGGAAACTCGAGTCGGCCATCAACGTCCGCTCCGTGCATGGAGCACTGCGTTGAAGAAAACCATTATAGAGCTTCGAGTACCCCATCACAACTTGGATGGACAGTGGAAGGCGATATTGCTTCGGACCCACGGTTGCCAGTGAGACGGCCGGGATAGAAGAAGACACCGGCGCACAGATACAGGGTGCGTCGCTGCATTCTGCGGAGAAAACTGGCCACCTGTTGATGAGCTTGTTGCGATATCTGGTGCGCATGTGGGCGAACGAAGGGCACGTGAGTTCTGCTCGAAGCTTTGTGCAGGCGTCACCCATTGGCGGGATCCATGGCCTGGATCTAACTGTAACGGCTGGTGTGGATCCGCTGGGCCACCCGCAAGCGATGGTAGTTAAGCCACGCTCAGGGAACGGATTCTAAGTAGGCCCCCGGTTTTCACCAGAGCCCGCCGCACAAAGGACGCGGAATGGACTGCTCGGGTCGGAGGTACCTGGTCGTCCACCCTGACGTGACTTGCCTGCGGTGGCAGCACGAGGTGCAAGCGTGGTACAAGAGTCGTTAGAATAATACGAGGAATCGTAGTCGTAGGCAGCAGGAGGGTCAGGGCAGGCGGCAATGGTTCGTGGTCGTGGACAGGCAGGAAAGGGTCAGGGATGGCGGCAGAGGTTCGGAGTCGAGTAAACGTTGCATAGAGGTCTGTACCACGGTCCAGGCGAGAATATCACTTAGGGTAACTGCTTTAGCTAAGTCACGAGGGCAACATTTGGATCCAGCACAGAGTGACAATGAGAGTAACCTTAATTAGAGGAGGGTCTGGCAATTTTGTTTTTTTTATTTTTCTTTTTTTTTAATTATTCACATCGCACACCAATTAACGGGTCGCTGGCCTTTAAATCTTCGACGAACGAGCGCGCGCGCTCAGGCCGGCAGAGGGCGCGGACGGGACAGAAACGAAGGTCAGGTGAGTCCCTGTACAGCTGCTCGGGACGAGAGTGGATCATTTGAGCTCGTCTGCGAAGCAAGTCGGCGCGACACCCGGGGCACGCACCAACTCACGGGAGGGCAGGGAGCACGGCAGTGCTGCCCTCATGGACCCGGCCAGGAAGGCCACCCCGTGACATAATCCTAGTGTTGTAAAACTTTTTTAAACTTTGCAGAAAGTAATAAATATGCCTTAACGGAATTCTCTTCTCTTTTATTCTGAAATTTGGCAAATATGTATAATTTTGGCAATCTCTAATTGACTTATCCACAGATAAGGTTTATTCTGTTTTCATGTCCAGATAGTGAGAAACCAATCATGCATATGTGTCTCTTTATATAGTGTATGTAAACTTCTGGTTTCTACTGGATTATCGTATATATATTTTATATTTTTATATATTTATGATATATATATTTATATAACTATACTATATATATATATATGTATATATATATTTATATTTTACTATATAATATTATATATATATATTGATGTAAGAGGTATATATATGTAGTATTTCTATATATAGTCAAAATCAAATTTCCAAAAAAAAAAGATAAAGGTAAAACACTACCTCATAACAACAAGCCCAAAAACAAATTATTCCCTTTTAAAATGTAACTTTTAATTCAAATCACTAAATTATTCAGTTCATATTAAACCTAATCAAACCTTATTAGCTACGGGTTTCTTCTCCGAAAATAACCTACAGAACCTTACTTAATCCCTCCTCTGTTATATGGACTAGTAGGTACTCCCTTAGGCGCGATAGACCTCCGGCCCTAATAAGGGACCCCCGCTGTGATCCTCAGCATATTCCATACCACCGACTCCTATATAATAGTGTAAATAAAGGACATAGAGAAGGGCCAGGAGAAGAAAGACCAATGTTACAATATCAAACACTAAAGGGTGGACAAATAAAGTATATATATAAAAAATAGTGATCCTCAAAATGACTATATAACTCTCCCCAGACACGTTTGTCCACTCTTAGGGACTCTTCAATTAGGTCAAAAAACGGGGAGATACACAATACTCAAAATTACAAAAGTTTATAATGCTATAACAATACTTGAAAATATGATACATAGTACCCTCCAGACTGATGTGATCATCAAATGATATTGCAACTCGACAGTTAGTTTCTGTCAAATGCTTCAAAAGCTTGTTTTTCTTTTCAGGGGTCCAATGGCCACATCGTCCGCATTCTAATAAGGTTTGATTGGGTTAATATGAATGATACATTTAGTGATGTGAATTAAAAGTTACATTTTAAAAGGAGATATTTGTTCTTGGATTGTTATATATATATTTATTATTATATATTTTTTAAATTTTATTTTTTTGGAGTTGCATTTTCCTACCTTTTAGAGAGACTGCATGTATTAGTGTATTGTATGCTGGGAACGGTCAGTTGTCACCCTGAGGTAATAGAAAACTTTGTTTTTGTCAATTTTTAGCTGTACCACATATATAAGTTAAGCTCCCTTTCTGTAGTATTATGTCTCTGTAGTTATAGTTACGGAGGACACCAAAACAAATTATTAATACTAGTAAGCCCTATCCTTATAGTCATAAAACGATTGGGTTGCTTAAATTCCAGTGTGGCTATACATGGGACGGCTGTGGTGTGAGGGATACAATATGAGCATCTAAAGGAAGTGAATTTGATGTGGTAAGATCAAATCTCTGTGGAGGATATACTATAAAATCACAATCAAGTACAACATATTTATGACCTATGAGCTAGATACATTAAGACCTACGGGTGCATCAGGGTCCAATACAAATTGCTCTAACCTCTCTTGTGTATAATGATTACATCAAAGAAAAATTCTTTCTTGAACTGTGCGCTGCATTGCTGTGGTTAAAGTACCATTGATTTGAATGGTGATGGTGAGGGTGGACTGACATCGACTACAGTTGATACAGCTCACCACCAAAGGGGCTACCAGTTACATGTCTAAATCAACAGTTCCAAACTAACGTACTAAGTGTGGGACTACAATGCAGAACTGCTACTTTGCTAACTCAAAGTTGCATGGGTAAAGAATTGGAATTTCTGAATCTGCTTATGGCAAGGGTTGCCGTACCCACTGAGTAACAATTTTCTGCTTCATATAACAGATCAATGCTGATGTGCCAGGCTAGATACTTCAGAGTATATAACACCTGCATCCATTGTTGAAGAAAACAAGTTGGTGATGGCAGCGTTCTGTCTGGGAATGTTTTCATTGCATCTCTGGGCCTATAATCTAATCAATGCAGTAGGCCCTCTCCTTCTTATACTATTTATGTATGAATCCATCCTTGCAGATCACATACACATACATGCTGATTGTCTTCTGGAGAGATGAGATCTTCCAGCACGATAATGCGACTTGTCACCAGCTAGAAATGTCTGATAATGTTGGAAGAACCATGTCCAAGACTTCCAGAACGTCTAATCCTGGCCACTTCCTGTTCCACTAGATTTGTTACCAATGAACATCTGTGGTACACTTCGGTTGTCGTGTCATTGATCCTCATCTACACTCCCTCCAGCGCTGTGGGAAACTGCAGTCAGAATGGCTACAGATACCTGCGACATCCTACAGGAGTTTATTTTTAACGTCACTCCTACCCTGTCTATTCTGTTGTTCAGGATGCTCTACTAACTTTTGTGTCTGGTGCAGAAAGTGTACCAAACATAATGCAGTTTGGCTATGTTGCCTTATAGAACTTCTATGGCCCCACCTCAGGTACTCCGTTGGGTTACTTTTAGCATATAACATGAACGGAGGCACAAGAATGTATGTGAAAGGTGCTCAAGGTGATATGGTATGCGTGTTTAGCAATGTGACACAGCTTGGATACACCACACGCAATGGATAATGGATCGTGTCTTACTGTGCTGCCCTAATGATATCCGTCTTCTTGATCCAGCTGCTGTCTACAGTATTACCGATTTTTGACATGGAGACGCTACCTTGTGGTGATCTGGCTTTGGACTATTCAAACAATGATAACTTTATAATATTATTGTAGTAAGCCGTACATCATATGAGTGGCTGGTATTCTGTCTGCTGCATCCATACACACTAGGGCTATGGAGAGTGAGAAATGCTGATGCTATGGCTACCACCTCTGTGAGATAAAGACTTGGGGACATTGTATAAAAATGGTCTAGGTCGAAGAATTTTTATGTTGCCCATTAGCTAGAGCCAATCTAGAGTCCCTTTTACTTTCTTTCCGTAGCACTATATGAATTGAAAGGGAGCTGTGAGCGATTGAGTATGGGCAGCAAAGAAGAGTCGTACCATCTTTCTTAGTACTGTTTTAATACTGAGGTCCTTGGTGTTGGATACTTATGTGAGTGAGGAGATGATGTGTGGTCAGATCAGCTAGTAATAATATTGAAGAAGATCTGTGCTGCTAGATTTGTATGTGGACTACTCTTGGTTTAGTCAGTTAAGGCTGAGGCCAAGCCCTCTGGAGGGATATTAAGGAAGAATCTGGTGTTTGGACTTTATTGATTAAAGAACTCCCCTTTAATTTTTCCAGATGCAACTATATTTAATGAGAGGGGCCTTCTGATGGGTTGCTGTTGGGCAACAAAGTTGAATGTTTGTCCTAGACAGTTTTTCATAACATGATGCCCTCAGTGTTTTGGCATTAGGAAATAGCCCTGACCATTGCTGGGTTTTTTTGTGTTATTTAAATGTGCTAAAAATCCTAGTTTTCATTTTGTGCACTAGCAAACGACTATAACTCTGATTACATCTGCTTTTTTGTATTCACAAAAATAATAAAGAATGATGTGTTTACAGTTGTGTCAATTTTTTATAACATAATATTTATTTATTAAGTTGAACATTGGTTGTTTGGAAAACAAAAAAACTAAGGTCTTTGCAAGGATGGTTCAAAACGCACTGTGAAAGTGCACACTTACTGTATTTAGCCAGGTCTATTTAGAATATTTAAATGTGTTATTGGGTGAAAAGTAAATTTCCCTACAGTTCGTGGTCTTCTATCAACCCTTGCTAGGCAATATCTTGCAATTCTTCAAGTTAGCTTTTGCTATGTCTCCCTAAAAACTTTATGGATATTCTCTACAAGGAGAAAGTTTACTCTCCAACCTAGGACCTATTCTTAAAGGTTTGGGGCACCAAGAGCAACTGGTCATTTACATTATTGGGTCCCCATCTGAACTAGATTTCTCTGTCAGTTCAGGCAGGATTCTTGAATTCAGATGCAAATTATTGGAACTGGAGAAATTGGGCCACATGCATGAAAATATGTCTAGGTCTAAAAGACTTTCTTTGTTGCCATAGCAAAACCAATCAGAGCGCCCTTTTGATTCTTCAGAGAAAATATATAAGTGATAAAGAGAGCACTGATTGGTTGCCACTGGCGACAAGAAAAGTCTTATACCATAGTCAATTTTCATTTATAAAGCGGGCCTTAGTTCTCATCTCTAAAGGCCTAGCTGCATAAATGTTTTACCAGTAGCATGGCAATGGCCTACTTATCGTCTCTACACCCTTTATGGGTTGTCTCCTCAAGAGAATTCTTACTCCATATAGACCTCTAATTTTCAAAAACTTGCACAACCCCCTCCGGTTTTTGGGGGTCACTCCCGTAATGGGACCGTGTCCCGACTCCCCGCTTGGGTGGCACCTTAACCCTCCTCCGCATCTAGAAGAGATGCCAGAGGGTTATTGTTTACAGAGGCAAACGGGCTCAGCGTCTCTTGACCCTGCCTACAGCCTCTGTCCTGTGCCGCTGTCCGGGCAATGCTACTCTTGCTTCAGAGGAAGTGCGAGAGCACTGCGGGGGGAAGGGGGCAGGGCTTAGCGGGGAGCACGTGCGAGCTACCGCCCCACTTTACTCACGTGCAGCATTTGAAAAACTCGGATTGCAGCAGAAACAGTGAGTGCAGGGATGCTGTGTGTGTCGGGAGGGGGGCGTGGTTGTTTGCCTGTGAGGGGGAGGGGTATGGTGCAGTGACTGTGTGCATGTGAGGGGAAGGAGATGTGAAGTAGATTTATGATTTTATAGTTACCTAGCTATTTGGGGCACTGCCTGGCTAATGGGGGCTTCTGCTTGGTTAAAGGGGGCATCTATTTGGCTCATGGGGGCATCTGCCTGGCTCATGGGGGCATCTATCTGACTCATGGGGACATCTACCTGGATAAAGGGCATCTGCCTGGCTGTAATGAGCATCTACCTGGGTGTTGGGGGCACTACCTGGCTATTGGGGACACTACCTGGCTTTGGGAGCACTACTGGGCTATTGGAGCCACTTACCTGGCTTATTGGCGCACGCCCTGGCTATTGGGGGCACTACTGGGCTATTGGAAGCACTACCTGGCTATTGGAAGCACTACCTGGCTATTGGGGGCACTACCTGACTGTAAGGGGCACTACCTAGCTGTATGGGGCACTATCTTACACTTTAGGGGCAACATCTGGCTTATTGGGGACAGCTACTGGCTTGAGGGTGGAAGCAACCTTTCTTGAAAGGGCATTAACCGGGACTACAGGAGGCTACTACATTGCCTACAGGGGGTTTACTACCTAGCTACAGGGTTCAAATAGGGCCACCGAGATACCTACTATTGGGGCACAGTTTTGGCTCAGATCTCCCAGGTCTCCTGGATGCCGAATAGACAATCCAATACAGTCCAGGGAAGCTGGTGACGCCAAAACCCTAATATGCTTTTCCAGAGCCATTACACAGTTAGGTGGAGTAGGGTGTGGCTTTTCGAAGGGGGTGTGGCTTACATGCAAGATGGGCGTGGATATGCAATTTTTTGGCGCAGTGCGCTGCTCACACCGCCCCTTCAAAGCTCCTGCTTTCTTACTTTCAAAAGTTGGCATGTATGCCTATTTTTAGAGACAGGCACTCAAATACACAGTAAAGTAATTGTTGCAATAGCTGTAAACTACAGACCAGGAAAGCAACCCCCTTGGGTTCTTTTTAATGCTGGGAGAGGACTGTGTGGAACTCTTTGTGGTGCACCGGCGAATAAATAACGGACACAACAATGGCTGACCGGGAGTAACGAGGCTTTATTTCTTTTCTTCTTGCAACGACAGTCCCGGAACGACGTGGTCGCCCGTGTCTCAAGTTCTAGCAGCTTCTTCAGCATTCACACACACGCAGTTCCTGGGGGGCTATCCTATCCGCACACCCCACTGCTCTACCTAACCTTCTTCTGAGGTTCATCCACTTGGTCCAGGCTGCTGCTGACTCTGCCTGCTATCCTCTTGGGTCTCTTGTCCCTCTTCTAGACACGCTTCGGTCATAAGCAAAGGTTCTGCCCTGGCTTCTCCTGGCTTGCTTGCTGAAGAACAATAACTATTTACAAGTTCTCTGATCTATCTGGCCTCCTCCTTATTCTTCCAGGGAAATCTTCCCCCTCTCATGTCCCTAGAGAGGGCTGCAGCTCCTCCTGTCTGTCCTCAGTGGCAGACTCTCACAGACTGACTATCTGTCTCACTGTGCAGATTTGATCCCCCTCTGCTGCTGCTAGCCCCCCTTGTGCTCCTCTGAACCAACTCCCTGATTGGCTGGGACAGTACTACACTAAAGTAACCGGTAAAACTGGCTGTAACCAATTGTAATATGATAAATCAATCAACCCTATCACTGCTATAACTAAGATACTATCCTTCTAGTTTCCCTTAGCAACCGAATAAACTACTTTCTAATACAGGGTTTTCTGGCATAAGCAAGGCCGGACTGGAAATTAAAAATTAGTCCTGGCGCTAAGCCCCCAGCAGCCCACATACTAGATCCGCCTAAAAAAATTTCCCTTGTTCTCACACATCGCCACTTTCTAAAATAAACTACACCGTAAAGGTGCTTTCACACAGAGCATTTTTTGGTGCATTTTTTATGTGTTTTTGGTGCGGTTTTTTGCAGAAAGGCAGAGTAGTTAATGCTTTACATTTCTGCACAAAAAACCACATAAAAAAATGCACCAAAAACCGCTCCGTGTGAAAGCCCCCTAAACACAAGCAAGAGAGAAAAAGTGGTGCAGAGAAACCCCTCAGGTTTGCACTTGCTTTACAATCAGAGACAAGCCTACTCTACCACTACATAAGCACCAATATAACCTACAACCCCACCAATCACATCACCAGTAGTCAGGTCACCAACACATGAATACAGCACTGATTCAACACAGAAGTAAAATGACCCCGGACAGCAGGGACTCAAAGGAGACATCATCTCTGATGGGAGTTGATTTCTTCTCCATCTGGCCCAAACCTCCATGATGTCTTTCCTGATGAGTTGCTCCTTTCCATTTTTTCTCTGTCCAGTACAGCATGCAATGTCTTTCTTCTTCTCCGGGTCACTACTCGCCCTTGTAGAATTTACCACAAATACATCTTAGACTCCTCTCTTTTCCAGCACTTTCTTATCAATTCCCAACTATGTACAAACTCCCCATCCATAGAGCCCCAAATAGTAATAGTGCCCCCTTTGGTGCCCTACACAGTAATTGTACCCCAAACAGTGTATGTTAGATCCTAAAAATTAGAAATAAAAAAAATCATATAAGTGGCATGTAAATAGGTAGACCCCCCCTTTAGGTAGGTGTTGAAGCCCCCCTATTAGGCAGTTAAGTATATAGACCTCCTAAAGCAGGTAAATAGGGCTGCCCCCAGTAAGCCAGGTAGCTAGGGCTGCCCTCAGTAACTAGCCAGGTAGCTACGGCTGCCCTCAGTAATAAACCTTGTAGCTAGGGCTGCCCCCAGTAATTATCCAGACAGGGCCAGTAATTAGGCAGGCAGGCAGGCATGGCCAGTTATAGGCAGGCATGGCCAGTTATAGGCAGACAAGGCCAGTAATTTGGCAGGCAGGGCCACTTATAGGCAGGTAGGGCCACTTATAGGCAGGCAGGGCCAGTTTTATCGGGAGGCAGGGCCACTTATAGGCAGGCAGGGTCAGTTTTATAGGGAGACAGGGGCAGTATATAGGCAGGCAGGGCCAGTTTTATAGGCAGGGCTAGTTTTATAGGCAGGCAGGGCTATCTTAGGCAGGCAGGGCCAGTTTTATAGGCAGGCAGGGCCAGTAATTAGTTAACAAAAAAACACATAGCAATAATACTCACCTGTTTCCTTCTTCTCCTGCTCCGGGCCGCGGGAGCAGGCGAGCGATGACGTCATAACATCGCGTGCCTGCTGCTCGGCCTCCTGGGAGCTGAACGGCCGGGATCAGAAGATCCCAGCTGTTCTGCCTCAGCCGCTGCTTGCACCGCGCGGTGCAGGCGGCGGCCATGATGGCTGCATGACTGGGTCTGTGACGAGAGCTTGTACCTTTTGTAGGGAATAACAGATCATTGGCTTTTTACTATCCAGCTCTACTATTTGGGTTCCTTGATCTCTGGCATTGTTATTTATACATTCAACTATGGCTGCTCATGCTGCTGTTTCATTTTGCTGCCATTAAGTGGTAGGTGGTCAATCTAATTTTGCTGTGGGGGCCTATGAATTCTAGTTATGTCCTTGTAAAAATACTTTTGGGGAATAGGAAAACATGTTGGATGCATTCTACTCTTGTTTATGGGCTGCATGTGGTATTACAGCCCAGGTCAGTTATAGGGAATAGGATTGAGATGCAATACCAGACACAACCCATAAACAAAAGTGACACTGTTTCTGGAAGACAGTAGACATTTGTATATCTCATACAATCCCTTTATACCACTTCAGTATTTTGTGTTGCTTAACAGTATATGTCAAGTATTACGTCCCCTGTGAAAAATGTCTAATATAAATACTTTGGACATACTTTTTCTCCTTTTCTCTTCTTTTACACTGTTGTTTTGCCAGAACCAATAAAATAATGTCTTTCTGACTAGGGTTTAGATACTGGGTAAGCTGGACTAGTTCAAGGCAGATAATTACCAAAAAAACCCCCCAAAAAACTGAAACACGGCCATACTCACAGCTCAAAAGGCTGTAATGAGACTGAACCCAGCAGAGAGGCAACACCAGCCCCCATGCTACTTAGGAAAAATATACAGGTGCAGTCGATTGCTGAGGAGTAGCTCACACACCTCACCACTAGGAGAACAACCATACTGCACATTAAATTTACACCTATCCACACAGCATGCAAAAAAGCAACAGTATAATACATTGGGAGACTGCAAAAATGCAAAAATACCCGTAAGACAACCACTCACAAGCCTTCAATATATGAGGGAGGTTGTTGCTGGTATTATAATTGCATAGATAAAACGATTGTAGATAGTTACCAATAGCAAGTGTAACAATAATATACAATAATTGCCAAGTAATTTACATGTATTTAATGGTTTACAAAATATTACCATGGTTATAATGTAGAGATCCTTGAAACTTACAACCGGACTGTCAGTGTTTCTAGAGGTTTATAACCATATACATGCATTAAGGGGGATAGTGTAAGCAGTGTTGTAAAGAGTAGCTCAGTTTATTTATTCTGTTCACATTAGAAAGCACCTGTGAAAATGGAGACATAGGAATACCACACTGTAAAATGTTCCAGTAACAGAATTCAGCAGATTTCCATTTGTTGCAATTATTCTTTATTGCTGAGAGTTCCTGATACATAGCATGCCAACATCTAATCACATTATGTGGTTTTCAGTTATAGCTTATGCCTTCTTAAATCTGAGGAAATAATAATAAAAATTGGATAACAAAACACATGCACATATGGCATCCAAATGTAGGGTTATGATTACAAACATGCCACCAGATGGAGCTAGAACCATTGGAAACCTAGAACCTACACTACTATGTCCTAGAAATACATGATCTCATTGAAACATAAACATCACAATAAATACTTGAACGTTAAAGAAAAATGTGTCCATTTAAGCAATTAGTGCCTTGTTGGGAAGATGAGCTTGGGGGAATACTTATAGAATAAGAAGTTAGACAATTTTCCAATATATTTTCTATATCAATCCAATAGGAGCCTTCAATGTTTACCTTCAATAGATCTGTCATAGAAAGGTCTAGCTATATGTAGTAGTGGGATTCTTTACTGTCTACAATGTCCAAACAAAAAAAAATAAAACTTTACAGATTTCAATGAGTTTTGATTTTTTTTAAAGAGAGATCATCTGCACAGTACAAGGAATACAATACACTAGTGTAGCTCAGCAGATTACTGCTAATGGGATACATTTTCTGACATATCTGCAATCATCCCCTTATACTTTAAAAAAAACATCATGGGGTATTTAAACCCAAAACTAATTAGAATTTACCCAGGGGGGGCATGGGAAACCCAGTCCTAACCGTGGTCCATGGAAAATTTGGCTTGTTTAACCAAATCCCCTCCAAACAGTAAAATAGGTAATAAGATTCACTAACTTATTTCCCTAAAATTCTGAAGAAAAATTTACTCCTATTTAAAGAAAATTAAATATTACGCTTCTATGCTACTGAAGCTTACACCTTATTGCCAGAATAGCAGAATAGCTAAGTAAAGAAATCATCTATTTCTAGATCGCAGATCAACTCCATCTATGTTTCTATCCATAATTTTCAGTACTGTATATTCTAAAGGACTCACATGCTCATGCTAGCTTTTTACATATGATGACTTGCAAGATTATCTGATACAATAGTTTTTTATTCATTGGATCACAATAACAAACCTAACGTCAATTTTTTAACTGTGTAATGATAATAATTCCACAAAATATTCTGGAAGGTAGGCTCAGATTCAAAATTACAATTAAGACTGAATAATATGGAATTTACACATAGAAAGGCTAAAAGAACACCAGCACTAAGGTAATGTGCACAATGCGTTTTTCAATACGTTTTTCGATCCAAAAAATGCATTGAAGAAACGCAGCATAGAATGTATCCAAACATGTACCCAAAGTGTACTACGTGTGTGGATACGTTGTTGCTGCAGCAGAAAAGTACCCGATAGTTTTAAATAGGGTGTCTGATACGTAAAACGGATCAAGAATTGACATGTCAATTATTTGATCGGATTCGTTAATGCATCCGAAAGTAAAACACGCATGATCTGAACGATGATACATGTTTTACATTGAAATCAATGTAAATCACACTGAGCATTGTTAGGTATGTGTTTGAGTCCAAAAACATACCCAAACACATATCTAATAAACGGCGTGTGAACATCCCCTAACACAAAGCCAGAAGAAAATAAGGCTACATGGGGCTAAAGAGAAGCAATCATGGAGTGTCGATGTTTGGATGAAAGTGATACCCAGTTCTAAACTGACCAAGGAGATAATGCTGGAACTTGTCTGGTGTCTTTCTAATGAAATATATTAGAATGACTTCTGTATGAAAACAATTAGATTTCTTTACTTATTTAGTCACAGGCCAAATGGCAATCATTATATTAACAGTCAATGTACAGGCATAAATAGAAATTCTGGTCATTTGCCTCATTGCATCAATAGAAAGAAAGTTTTCCAAAGGATGAACTCGCCTTTCAGGATATTAATTTATCTTGCTACAGAGCTTTTTCTTGGAAAGGCAAACCAACATGATGACATGTCCAGCAAACAGTACTAATCTTAATCTGATTAAAGTTTAGAGATACAATTTTTGAAAAAAAAAAAAACCGTGTGATAAGACTCCATCCTGCAAAGCTGATCTGTCAGCTCTTCAAAAAAGTTTGAACAGTAAAAACTGGAATTTTTTGTTAATGATTCCATTACTTTTTATTAACGTTCCATGATATTTTCCTCTGCCTGATCTAGAAAAACACATGCTTACTTTCATTTGTTGGAGGTATGTCCATGAAGCCAGAATGTCTAGCTATTAAATATTGTTTTGTGTCATATCAGTGATTTATGCATTTGTTACAAAGTAAAAAAGCTGGGTGATGATTTTTGGCAGGGATAGTAGAATAACCTTAACTTATTTGCCCTGACAGGAAAAACCGTGATGTCAATATGAAGTAATCATACATGACTTTAATTTACTACAATATGTTGGAAACTTGCCAAGTACAATCTAAGGTTATTTTCTTTATAATGTACAATGCGATGTTTGTCTTCTTGCCTTAGATGTATATATGTGTTACATGCAGGAATTAAAAAGTCCAAAAGAGTACCATACAATATTCTTGACAATTTCCGTCACGATAAGGCTATGTTCACACGACTTATTTTGGGACGTATCTCGCCCCGTATTTCGCGCCGTTCTGCGCTAAATACGGGGCGAGATATGTCCCAGTCATTACGGTAATCCACAGTTCTCATAGAGAACTATGGATTACGTCTCCTCTCCCTGCTCGCACAATACGACATGTCAATTATTCACGGCGTATACGTGCTGTGAATAATGAATGTCTATTGGGCCGATGGGCTGCCGGCTCCCCGCTCCCGAGTACACGACGTAACTGCGGGTGAAATACGTCCCCGCAATTACACCGTGTGAACATAGCCTAACAGGCTCCTTCAAAAATGGGGCCCCAAAGGTCCATCAGATTACAAGCCAATTTAAAGTTGAGATAAATATAAATAACTTGTGGCTTGCACTATAATTTATGAGTTTATTACAAAAAAAAACATTAGAATGTTACATTATTTGACCTACGTACAGAGTGATAACATCAAAGTTCATGATGCAATTAAAAACGGATGTGCACAAGTTCTATAGGGTTTGACAGAGGGTTCTCGGAATCATTTCCTCCAGATGGCAAATAATACCTGTGAACTGGAATTTAAAGTTACTGCTGTGGGGATACAAACTGTTGCCATCATGTGCCTTCATACCTTTTATTCTAGAAGATGCTGCTAAGTAACGTGATATGCTTTATTCCAATTTGGCTACTGTGTTTCTTTATTGCTGTATCCATGCAGTTCTGGCAACAATTCAGCAGGGGCTAGCATGGGAAGCCCCTGCTGGATTGTAATTGTTGTGTTTCTAGCAGATGACTGCTCTGTAGATGAGCTTCTTTGCAAGCTTCTAGAAAAAAAATCAGAGAAAAATGGAACATTATTTACTTAAAAACAGACACAAGGCCATACTTACAACTCAAGGTCTGGACAAAAAACTATTCCTAGTAGAAGGTAATATAAGCCTACCTGAGAGAAATTTAACAGGTGCAGCTCACTAATGAGCAGTTGCTCACACACTCATCCACTAGGGGGGCAATGGCCTAGTAAAAAACTGCACATTGGATAAGTACAAGATCACACTTTTATAGAGAAAAGCCACAATACCATACAGGGGAGATTGCACAAATGCAAAAATACTTTAAATCAAGTACTCCCAAGCCGAATCTCCATGAGAGGACTGATTGCTAGTATTACAATTGCATAAAGATAAGGTAAATAAAGGGTGCCAATTACACATTTACATGTGGTACACCATGCTGACTTACAAATTGATGATGCCCTTACTATTCAATTAAGTAGGTTGCCAGCATATTTCAAGGGTCCAACACAAAATGCTGACACCCTCTGCTCGTCAGTGTTACAGGGAACACTGGGAAAATATCAAATATGAGGTATTAGTTGATTTGGCGAATATATGCAAGCTCACAAACCACATCAAGGGTCCCCATTGTCTTCTGAGTCCCTACACTATTAGCCTTATTAGCAATGTACAAAAACAAAATCACAGAAAAATAGAACATTATTTACTTAAAAAGACACAAGGCCATACTTACAGCTCAATGGCTGGACAATGAACGGTTTCATTTAGGAGGCAATTTAAACCCCAATACTTCATGGGGGAAATTTAACAGGATAGTAGGTATGTGATTGGTTGTTTATCAGTATTTTTGAGCTGCACCTGTTAAATTTCTCCCATGTAGTCCTGGGGCTTATATTGTTTCCTGTTGAGAATAGTTCATTGTTTAGCCATTGAGCTGTATGTATGGTCTTGTGTCCGCGTTTTTATGACAGTTTATAGCAGGTTTTCAACAGCTGCACAGTGTGAAGAAGTTGAGACAAATGAGAGAAATTTCCTGGCTTGTGTGACAAGATGTCATAGGTACAGTGGCTGCAGTTGAGGACATCTGAAGCTACTGGCTAGGTCTGACAAGTTTGTGAAAAGCTGTGGCTGCAGAAAAGCCTGATCTAGGACTATATGGGTCTGGAAATTGTGAGCTGCATGGTTCCTGTCAGTTACTCTGATGAGCAGCCAGGAAGACAGCTGAGGCCAGAACACTCTTGGTTTAGTAATGGGACATTGATAACATCTTTGACATCCTTTCCATCCGTGACATTGGAAACACATTTGATATCAGTACCATGTGTGACATCCAAGTGAATAGCACTGGTGTGCTGAACTGCAGAGTATTGTGCCCTGAAGCAAAGCTAGTGATTGAGACACAGACTGCATGTTTTGCACTGTAAAGCAGATCCTAATATAGTGACAGACTGTGAGTAATGCAGGAGACAAAGCCATTATTGTTTCATAATGGGTACCAACTCACTGTGCACCTGTATATATGTTAATATTCTGCTCCACGCCAACAAAGCTCCTCTTGGCAACAGAGCCATCTTAACAGCATTATGGGCCCCTGGACACAGCACTGCAGTGGGCCCTGCCCAAATACATGACATCACATTAGGTCATGCCTCTAGTCACCACCAAGCACACCCATATTATGTCTGGACACCGGCAACCTGCAGCCTACAATACTGATTGGCAGGGTAGGGGGCCTTTGACTCCCTTCTCCACCATGGTTTTTGTTTGCACATCCTGAAAACACACAAACAGTTAAATAAGAAAAGCCAACCAAGGGATCCAGGGTATGTTTCTTCTATTCCTGGGGTATACATAGACCACTTGGGGCCCCTATACTTGTGGGGCCCCCAGGCAACTGCCTAGTGTGCACAATGGAAAAGATGGCCCTGCTTGGCAACTCTCCTAAAGGCATGCCTACACGGCAGTGATTTACTGTAGAGATTTTTAACCGGATTAGATATTTAGAATCTGCTAAAATCCGACTCTAAATCTTCCCCATAGACATCAATGAAAATCCAAACTGCAGTCTACACAGCTCAGATTTTCTAATGTCACTTTTCAAATCACCGGTTTTGAAGAAAACTTAAAACATGTTCTATAATCCACCGTATATCATTAGATTATAGTACTGTTCAATTGAATGGGGTGTCTGAAATCCGAAGACTGCGGCAAAAAAGTGACAAAAAAGCGACAAAAAAACAAAAACAGAGTGTAAATTAATAAAATCCAACAGTATTTGTCCTTGCCATTAACGTAGCTTAAAGACTTCTGTTATTTTCACAGAATTCGACTCTTACACAACTTTAGAGAGACCTTTCACATCTCCTGGGCTCCAGTCCATCAGCACCTCAGCAGCCTCCTCCAGGATGGGAGATGTACAAGCCTTAGGCCTACTTTTCCATTACCCAGGCCAACAGCACTTTCCCATGTCACTTGTCAAGGGCTGTCTACACACTCTCTGTTTAGCATCAAACCCCAGTCTTATACTGCCTCTCTAAGATCCCTCCCAATTAGTGAGGTTGTGAAACTGTAGATCAGGGTAACCAAATTTGTCCTTCCTATTGAATGTGCAGACCCAATTTAATTTCATAAACTATGTTTTTTTATTAAACGTCGAGCAATACATTATATGAGCATATAATAGAGTTTATAATAATAATCTACCTGTATGTCACCAAACTTTGATCCAAGCAGTTCATTTATACATTTTAGCATCCATCATGTATATCTTGATGTTGCAGGAGAAATTGTTGTCTGACAGGCGGCCGAGCACACACCTGCGTGAAACGTTTTGAAGGCTTCTTCTTTTTCAAGTGTGCGTAAAGTGTACTCTGTGCTGTTTAAATAGCCGCATACATAAATACAATCAAAACTCAAGACAATCTATCAAAGATTACAATTGTCACAGACAGAAACTTTTAAAATCAAGTTCGCACAAGAGTATTTTTAAAAAGACCTTCAGGTTCAATATCTCATTAAACCCAGGGGCCAATGTGTTCAACCTGAAAATCCAGACAGATTCTCTCCAAAGTAGGTGCATCTCCGATTATGCATTGTCTGCACTGTACACTTCTAGGTCGCATCACCATGGTACGCCTTGAAGGAGTACTTTTTCCCAGACAGTTCAGCAATATCAGGCTTCATGGGATTAATATCATCCTTTTTCTTTTTAAAGGTATGTATTGATGTGTGATGTTCATTCAATCAAATTTTGATACTTTTTGCAATTTGGCCTATGTAACCCATGCCGCATGGGCATTTAAAACAAATAAATAACACCTTTAGTATAGGTAAAAGAAACCTTTGATAGCGATTTTCATACCTTTGGATGGATGGGATATACAGTAAATGGCCCTTTGATGATAGAATGGCCATTCTGGCAGTTTAGACACAGACATGTGCCTGAATTAACTGCGGCTATACGATCCTGTTTGTTTCTTGAACGTGGTCTAATATCAGATGCTACTATTAAACTAACTAGAGTGCGTCCGTTCCTATATACAAACTGTGGAATCTCTTTAAACATTGTTCCAAAATTAGGATCACTGGCCAAAACATGCCAGTATTTTTTAATGAGTGACCTAATCAAAGGACTATTGGGATTGAATGTATCTTGTTTTTTTTTTTGAACAGGAATAATTGAGACCTCTCCTTTCTCATAACGTACATTCCGATTTTTTCTAATTCCTTATCATAGCTGTGAATTTCTCTATTTTTGACATCTGCTCCTGATAAGTTTTATCATCCGAACACATTCTTCTTACCCTAATTAACTGTTTTTTGGGTGTCCCTGCAGAGCATAATAGCTATTCCTATGTGACAACAATTCCTCCTGCAACATCAAGAGATCAATGATGGCCGCTAATATGTTTAAATGAACTGGTTGGATTCAAGTTTGGCAACATACAGGTAGACTAGTATTATAAACGCTACTGAATGCTGATATAATTTATTGCAGGTTTAATAAACAGGCGAAGTTGATTAAATTAAATTGGGTCTGCACATTTGGATGTGCAGATTTGGTTAGGGACTTTGGGAAAGCACTCCCAGTGCGGATTATCTTGCAGATTGCCATGAGAAATTAGTTGCTGCCGTGTATGCAATATAAATCTTGTCCTTCCCCTATCAGCAGGCTATTCCAGGGCCTATGCAGATACCTACACATTCTCCTTGGGCTTTCAGTTAAGAGAGCTCTCATCTTGGTTGCCTGCCAGAGAAATGCAACATGGCTGCATGATGGTAACACTGTCCAGTAGTTTCTGATACAAATACATAATTGCAATGCAAATTTTTCAATCACCAGTGAAAATTACATCTAGGTGTAAAATTTTCAAACTCTCAGCTCTTTTAAAAAAAAGAAGAAAAGAACAATTTTAATAATTTAACACAATTAATATACCAAATTTTTTCTCCAAATTCAACAAAATGGCATTTTACATGACAACTGCAGTCTCAGAATTATTCAACTGACTAAAATGAATTCCACATAAGAACATACAATTGTTAATGGTATATCATTACCTGGCCAGCCCAGGTAATGATAATTACCTGGGCTGGCCAGAGCTTTGCTGATTGTGATGTGGCATGTCAGAATATAGATAAGTCAAGAGAGTGGTCCAAAATGTTAAGAGATAAGTTCATTTTCTTGCACAAATAAGGGGAATTATGCAAAAAGATAGGAAAGGCCCTAGATGTTTCAATGCTTGAAAATCACTTGCTGCTATGAGATTCCTGAGGAGACAGGTGGTCAATATCCCTTGAGTGACTACAAAAGACCTAAAGCACTGTGTAAAAATTAAAGGGGCGCTCTGATTGGTTGCTATGGGCAACAAAGTGAGTTTTAGACCTAGACAGTTTTCATACATGCTGCCTTAAGTGGCAGTAGTCAGTGAGGTTTTCATTTATACTGGAAGGCGAATACTAAATATATGGTCTTTATGAATAAACTCCAAGAGCTATGCCTCTAATGATCCAAAAGTACTAGAACATTTGTCTCCAATATGTTTAAAGCCATAAAAATAAGACAGAAAAACTTAAGGATTCAATGAAACAAAAATGAACATGGATCAGTAGATTGTCTGGATGAATAAAATATATGCTTAAAAGAACATCCTGCCTACAGTAATGCAAAGCTGGGGCTTGTTTATGCCCTGGGGCTGCATTGCTTCCTCTGGCACTAGAATCCTGCAGTGTGTGGAGGGCAAGATAGATTAATTCAATTATCAGGAAATTCTAGAAGAAAATATCATCCCTTTTGTGAGGAAGCAGACACTTGCGTGTCATTGGTCCTTCCAACAGGAGAGTGGTTTTAAGCATACCTCAAAGTCCATCGAGGTTCTGTTTCAGAAGATGTGATAGAAGATTCAGGAGCGGCCAACCCAGTCACCAGAAATCACCAGGCCATCCCAGAAAATCTTTGGTGGGATTAAAAGGAGGTGGTTTCCAATATGAAAGCCTAGAATATCAGTTAATCTGAGACATTGCCCATGTGGAATGGGGGCTAAGATTCTCAGTAATGCTGCCATAAGCTAGTATCTAGCTATGCATCACATTTGCAGCAGGTAATAGCAGCAGATTGTTGTTCTTCTAAGTACTAAAGACATTTGTAATGAAGGGATTATATAATTCTGAGACTATAGTAAGTAATAAAAGTGACATTAAGGGTGACATGTGTGAAATTTGGCATTTAAAAGCCAAATTTCATGCGTATAATAATAGCATGGAACATGCCTGATTTATGAACCCTCCCTACTGTGGGTCATAAATCAGGTGCATTCTAGAGCTAACCGGACATTTCTGGCTCAGGTAAACCCCTTTGAAAGTGGTTTACCTGTTCCAGCAGTAATGCGCCTAGAATTGCCGTACTGAATCTATAAATCTATAGCTTTGTATGGTTCTAGTGCGCCCCCCCCCACCGCAAACTGCCCCGAAATCAGGCGCATTACAAAGTGCCTCTCGCACTGTGTAATGTGCCTGATACTGGCGTACGGGAGGCATTTCAGTAATGCAAACGGGGCTGCGCTTGATGACTGGCTGAAAATACGCCAGACCTCTGGCGCAGCCCCGTTCATACATGTCCCATTTAGTGTTGAATTTGAAGAAACCACTAGCTTTATTAGTGCGTGGAGCTATTCAAATTGTTTTTGCTCAAATGCTTTTTTTGCAAACAGCTGAAAGTTTATAAGTTTTGCAAAGGCAGAACAAATAAAACTGTCACTTAGTAGGCCCCCAGATGCAAAGTGTCCATGTAAATGACAGGCAACTATTTACAAAGGATACAGTTTCTGCAAGATAGAATATGCAGTTCAGTCCCTCACACTTTTCCCAACTGGACAGTAATAGTGAGAGTGTAAAAGAAGGGCCGAAGTACTACAAAATAGTAGTATCTAAAATTAATAACTACTGTATGGGTGACATCCATGAATTCGCCTTATACATTTTTTTGCTGTATGTTGTCGGGTCTATATATGTATGAACAGGCGTACGGCCAAACTTGGCGCAATGTGCGTCTGAAGACACAGTTTGGTACAAAATTGCCATACAAAGTTTAGCCCATAACACTCTATGTGCCAATTTTTAGTGTTTTGCGGCAAAGATGTTTGCCGCAGAACACTTTATTTCATACTGTCGTATTATACACTCATCTATATCTATTGAGAACTGGTGTGTGGGCGCCAAGTTACAAAAACGGCACATGTGAATTCATAGATGTCGCCCTATGTCTTTTAAGTTTAAGCTGCAATGTCTGCTAAGAACATTTAGCATCAATGTGGTACTGATAGCATGATATTTCCAATCTTATTTACAGTTATAAATGTAAAGAAAGACAGAGTTAGCAGGACATCCAAACAGAAACACTTGACCCTTACTCATGGTACCCGAAAACGCGTCGGTTTGCTAACCTGCACGATCTAGCTTGCACTGGGAGTCTCTCGTTTGTATACGGCATAACTGCTGTGATTTTTTAATATGATTTTCATGTAATAAATTTGGATGTTTTTAAGAAGCCCTGCAAGAGCATTACTTTGGAGAAAGTCCACAAGCTGGTTCATTACCTATTGCATTTTTGAATCTAGGAGGGGTGGCGCCCAGAACTGTGCTGAGAACTTGGCCATAGCACTACACCAGTGCGTTGCTGCATGTTGGAGGAGGTGAGCTGTTTTCTTTTTACCATTGACTATATTGAGAATGAGCCCAGAAAGTATCGGTTCAGAATGAAGAGTAAGTCGTGCTGGCACACAGCTCTCTATTCTGTTTCATTAAAGTTCTGAATACAGCCAAGCACCTTGTTTGGCTCAACTTGTGAATCCCACATAACAAAATGGTGAGTCATGCGCAAGCACGACTGACTCTTTATTCGGAGCTGACACTTTCCCATTCCTGATAGACCCTTTTATAAACTTTGATGGCATATCCTATCAATATTCCATCAAAGTCTAGAGTGGGAACACTCCTTTAAAATAGAGGCAGCTACCGTTCTAAATGCACTATTAAAAAAACCCAAAAATTAGCCAGCACCTCTAAACACAAATACGCAGAAACACTGATGCAAACTGTTGTGGCTGAAATGCAAAAAAACAAACTATTTGTGTTAGGCTATGTTCACGTGGTGTAAGTTTTTGCAGTGAAATATTTATGTACTTTGCAGGAGAAACACGTGTTTATCTATGTTGTTCAGTGTTATTTTTCCCTTGGTGCCTTCGCTCATGCTTTGTGGTACATATTTTTGATGCCTACATGCATTTTTCAGAACAGCCAACTCCATTCTGTGTGATGCATTTTGTTGACTAGTTACTGATTGCATGTCAGACCGTGGGCGTTCTTGTGTCTTCAGTCGCCGTACGCTGCCATGGAGGTGTAACGCCGCAGTCCACATGTTGGGCTGCGGGCGCCCTCATTCTGTCGGCAGGTACTCACGCAGCCGAACTCCTGCTCCCCTGCATGTCTCTGTTGGCCGGTGCGCGTGCTTTAGATCCCTAGGGCGCGCGTGCCAGCTCTCTGAGATTTATAGGGCCAGCGTGTTGGTAATTGGCTATTGGCAGGCGCTGACCCTATGTATCCAGGACACTTTCCTTAATTCCCTGCTGGATCTTTAGTGCCTTGAGTCTTCCGAGAAAGTGTTACTGGGTTGTTCCGTTGCTATACCATACCATTTGCCTCTGTCTCTCGACCATGAACCTTTACGGCCTGTCCTAACCTTCTTGCCTGTCCCTGAATATGATTCTGCCTGACGTTTCTGTACCACACTACACCTCAGCTACCACTGCAAGCAAGTCGCGTCAGGATTAGCAACCTGGTAGGACTCCCACCTCAGCAAGCCCAACCTGCTTTGCGGCGGGCTCTGGTAAATACTGGGACCTACTTAGATTCTGCTTCCTGGCGTGGCTTACACCATCGCTTGCGGTGGTCCAGAGGATCCACTACTCTAGCCGTTACACTCATCAAATTTTCCCTTGAGTCTTCAATGTAAAATTCTGTGTGTAAAACACACATTAGCCACGAAGAATTGACATGCACTTACATTTTTTTATGTATCATGGAATACATAAAGTGACACATGAATAAAATGCCCCATTGGTGTTCATGTTGCCTATTTCCACATAAAACAATGGGACATTATTGATCCGTTTCTTTCATTCGTATCTCTGTGCAAAAAGTGGACAGAAACTGTGCAATTTATACATCAGATTATTCTTGCGCTGCAGTCATAACAGTCTGTACAGTCTGTTTCATTGGTGTTTGGATGTGCTATATTTTTTTTCAGAGTGTGCTTGGAGTGACTGCCTCCATTTTGACCTATTAATCATTGGTAATGGTAAATTCAATGTTTGCATGGGTTTTAGTGCTTTTTGGGTGCTTCTGAATTTTTTTGTTGTGTTGTTTAAAAATGTGACACACTAAGGCCTCGTTCACACGGCTTATTTGGGCACGGATTGTCGCCGTACTCCGCGTCGGATTTGCGCTTCAGTACAGCGCAAATCCGGCCCTGTCATTACGGTAATCCACTGCTCTCATAGAGAACAGTGGATTCCGTCGCTCCTCCCCGCTCGGCGAATCCGCCGGGCGGGGAGAAACTGACATGCACATTATTTACGGCGCGAACGCGCCGTAAACAAAGC
The DNA here is from genome assembly GCA_025379985.1 of Phyllomedusa bahiana. Lineage (NCBI taxonomy): Eukaryota > Metazoa > Chordata > Amphibia > Anura > Hylidae > Phyllomedusa > Phyllomedusa bahiana. The sequence continues at coordinate 33,573 of JAODAL010019000.1, read as the reverse complement.
ATTGTCTATGGGGCCGGGTGCGGCGCCCCTGCCGCGCTCCGGCCCCGCCCCGTCCTGCCCCTTATTCACGGCGGATTTGTGAGCTCAATACGGCTAACAAATCCATCGGGAATAAGCCGTGTGAACACGGCCTAACTATTCTTAAATCAGTCTCAAATGGATGTGTTAAGTGTACCATGTCATGAAGAAAAACTTCATTGGAGTCTAAAATATTTACCAAGGAATTCAGTCCATTGCATGCCTCATGATTATTATATGAATGGAGACAGGATTCAATTAACAGAACAAATGCATCATAGGAAGGAAATCATTATTTCATTCTGTCTGCAAGGAACTTATCAGGATTACATCCATCTAGCCTAATTAGTGATGCTGTAACCTGGTTCATATTTAAATGTCGTCTTCTTCACATTCAGTCTCATACTGAACTATCACCTACAAAATAGCCAATCAAATGATTATAAACCATTACCCTGGTAATATTACACCCACTTGAGAACAAATTTAAATATTTGTTAATAAGTTATATCAATTTCTACAAATATTAGAAAATTCAAAGAGTGATATAGTCAACATTACGGCTACCACAGAGATTGTCCCCATACATCTAAGTGGTTATTATGAATAGATACAGGAGCAGTGGATGTATTACTGCATAACTAAGCAAGACAGGAACAGACTGAGTATTGTGTTTAGGGTTCTCTCCATTTTTTGCATATCTTTTCACTGTATCCTTGTGAAATTAGAGGCAAAATGCTGCGTGTATTTTAATGTCAATACAACAAGATATGAGAGGTGATGAGAAATTTCTGGTAATTTTCAGTCTTATGTGTAGCATGTCAGAAGCTTATTATCATCAAGGGTATACAACAGCAACTTCTAGATCCTAGTATATTTCCCCACCACTCATCCTGGGATCAATGGTGTCCAATTCTAACATTCTACTTGGTGTGAGCTGTGACCTCTTAGACCACTACAACGATATCTTGGTTGGTCAAGTTGACTAAAAGCGACTGATAGTTTTCACTGACAGTCTCTTCTGACTACCTGCAAACATAGCTTGTCAGCAATAGATGAGAGGATCTTGGCAAGTGTTAGTTACACAAAATTGTATGATTTTTAACCCCTTCCGGACATTGGATGTACCTGTATGTCCTAGCGGGAAGTGACTTCCCACAAATGGATGTACAGGTATGTCCTGGAGATCGTGGGGGCTCTCAAGCGGGCCCCACACAATTGCGGCATTGGATCAACTGTTACAACTGGCCCCATGCTGTGTCGTTCAGTCCGGCTGTGGGCGATTAACCACTTAGCTGCCTCTAACAGTCCTAGTCGTAGAAGTGGATCCACTGGACCACCGCAAGCGATGACGTAAGCCACACCAGGGAGCAGAGTCTAAGTAGGTCCCGGTTTTCACCAGAGCCCGCCGCAAAGCTGGATGGACTTGCTGCAGTGGGAGTCTACCAGGTTGCTACCCCTGATGTGACTTGCTTGCGGTGGCAGCCAAAGTATAGCGTGGTACAGAATCGTAAGGCAGGCTCGTAGTCGGGGACAGGCAGTAAGGTCAGGACAGGCGGCAGAGGTTTGTGGTCGAGGACAGGCAGGAAGATCAGGGCAGGCGGCAGAGATTCGGGGTCAGGAGACGGAGGCAAACAGTACGGTACATGGAAGATCAGACCAAGACTTCAGGAAACGCTTTCTCTTTGGGCAAAGGCACTAAAGATCCGGCAGGGGGTGGGTGGAAGCGCCCAGGTACTATAGAGGCAGTAATTAGCCAGGAGACTGCTGAGGGACTGGAGCGTGGCCGGGTGAGTAACGGCGCGCAGGGGGACGAGTGCGCCTGTCGCCCTACACCGGGGCAACGGTGGCACTCATCCTAGTAGTGGGGGCACCGACAGAGCTGCGACGGTGCCCGCAGCCCGAGTTGCGGGCTGAGGGGCCGTTCGCAACACTGCCATGATCAATCACAATAGTTCCCTGTGTCTAAATCAGCACTACTGCAATGTAATTGTGGCTGCCGATGGCATCCCGAGCAGCCCGGAGGCCTAACAAAGGCTTCCCGGTTGCCTATGACATCACTATGCCTCGCCGTGATTGACAGTTACTACTATGTACTGGTATCTTTGTAACAGTGATCTAAAGATAAAAAAAATAATATAAAAACATGTTCACTGCCTTTTTCCCCTTTACAATGCCAATCACTCCAAAAAAGAATAATAAAAAAATAAATAAAGTACGCATATTTGGCATCACCATGTGCGTAATGACCTAATCTAGAAATCTGTCATGTTATTTAACCTGCATAGTGAATGCCATAAAAAAAACCAAAAAATACAGTCACAGAATTGCAATTTTCATTCATCCTGCAGCACATAAAAAAGTCATATAAATGACAAAGTGGTACCAATGAAAACATCAGTTCATCCCACAAAATAAAAGCCCTTACACAACTCTGAATACAAAAAATAAAAAAGTTTTAACTCATTTAAAAGTGATCAAAAAGCCTTGTCCCCCCAAAAATAAAAATGTCAACTCACTCTGTAAAAAACAAGCCCATACACAGCTCTGTACACAGAAAAATAAAAAAAGTTGTGGCTCTTAGACTGTGACGATGCAAAAACATGTTTTCTTTTTGAATAAAAGTGTTTTTAATGTGTAAAACCAGTAAAACATAAAAATATATATAAATTGGGTATCGTTGTAACTGTATCCACCTGCTGTGTAAAGCTAGTATGTCATTTATACCGCCCGGTGACCACTGAAAAAAAATAATCAAAAAAAAGCCTTTACAAAAGTCTGTATACAAAACAATAAAAAAGTTATGGCTTTCAGAAGTTAGCGATGCATAAATATTGTTTGACACAATAAAAACACTTTTTTTTAAAGCGCTTCAACATAAAAAAAAATATATAAGTTGGGTATCGCCACAATCGGATTGACCCCACAGAGTAAAACTAACTTCTCATGTATACTGCATGGTGAGCCCTGTTAAAAATATAAATAAAAAATACTACTAGGAGTATAGTATTTTTTTCACCCTGCCTTCGAAAAAATGGATTTAAAAACGATCAAAAACTCATATAAATACCAAAATGATACCAATAAAAATGTCAACTCATGTGTAAAACAGAAAATATAAAAAAATAAAATTGGGGATCGGGCTGTAAGGTCGACAGCCAATCGTGGTCGAGGACAGGCATACATGTCAGGGAGGCGGCAGGACGGGTCAGGAGACGGAGGCAAAAGTAGTAATGGAAGATCAACCAAACTTCAGGAAAGCTTTCTCTTTGGGCAAAGGCCTAAAGATCGGCAGGGGGTGGGTGGAAGCGCAGGTAATATAGAGGCAGTAATTACCTGGAAATGCTGAGGGACTGGAGCTGGCCGAGTGAGTAAGGCGGCAGGGGGAAGTGCGCCTGTCGCCCTACACCCGGGCAACGGTGGCACTCATACTAAATAGTGGGGCACCGACGAGCTGCGACGGTGCCCGCAACCGAGTTGCGGGCTGCGGCCAGTTCGCAAACTGCCATGATCAATACAATATATCCTGTGTCTAAATAGCATACTGCAATGTAATTGTGGCTGCCGATGCATCCGTGCAGCGGAGCTAACAAAGGTTCCGGTTGCCTATGACATCACTATCCTCGCCTGATTGACGTTATCTATTACTGGTATCTTTGTACAGTGATCTAAAGATAAAAAAAGTTAAAGAGTACTACAAAAGTAAAAGACAATAAAACACAAAAAATATAAATACATATTATAAAAATGTTCCTGCCTTTTCCTTTCAATGCAATCATCCAAAAAAGCATAAAAATAAAAAAATAAAGTACGCATATTGGCATCACTGTCGTAATACCTAATCATCTAGAAATCGTCATGTTATTTAACCTGCAAGTGACTGCTTCATAAAAATAAAAAAAAAATACAGCACAGGATTGCAATTTTCATTCATCCTGCAAGCCATAAAAAAGTCATATAAATAAAGTGGTACAATGAAAAACAGTTCATCCACAAAATAAAACCCTTACACAGGTACTTGAATACAAAAAATAAAAAAGTTTAAGCTCATTTAAAGTGACAAAAAGCCTTGTACCCAAAAATAAAAATGTCAACTCATCCTGCAAAAAAAGCCCATACACAGCTCTGTACACAGAAAAATAAAAAAAGTTGTGGCTCTTAGACTGTGACGATGCAAAAACATGTTTTCTTTTTGAATAAAAGTGTTTTTAATGTGTAAAACCAGTAAAACATAAAAATATATATAAATTGGGTATCGTTGTAACTGTATCCACCTGCTGTGTAAAGCTAGTATGTCATTTATACCGCCCGGTGACCACTGAAAAAAAATAAAAGAATAAATAACAGAACCAGGGTTAATGCATATTGTTCAAAATACCTCCTGATTTATTTATGGCGTTTAACCTCTTACCGACATTTGACGTCATGGTTGGGAAGGGGTTTCTGCAATGGGGGCGTCATGGAGATCTTGCGAGCTCACAAGTGAAGCTCACAAGATCGCAGCATGGGACCAGCTCTATATTACAGTGCTGCATCACTGATACAATTCTCCAATGGGAAAAAGATAAAAAAAAATGTGAAAAAAGTAAGAAAAAAAGTGAAAAAAGTAAAACACAAAAACGAAAAATAATAATAAAAACACGTATACTGCCCTTTTCCCCTTTACAATCGCCAATCACCCCCAAAAAGATAGACAAATAAATAAAATAAGCATATTTGACATTGACACATGCATAACGACCTACCCTTTAAATCTGCCATGTTAATTAACCTGCATGGTGAATGCCGTAAAAAAAAAAACAACCTCAAAAAACAATCACAGAATTGCGATTTTTGTTCATCAAACAGCACATAAAATGGAATAAAAAGCGATCAAAAACTCATATAAACACCAAAGTGGTACCAATTAAAACGTCAGTTCATCTGAAAAAGCTACAAAGTCTGTAAAACATAAAAAAGTTATGGCTTCAGAATAGCGATGCAAAATATTGTTTGACACAAAAAACACTTTTTTAAAGCGCTCAACATAAAAAATAAATATTGGATCGCCACAATCGGATACCACAGATAAAACTAACTTCTCTTATAATGCATGGTGACCCGTTAAAATAATAAAAAAATACTACAGGTAAGTATTTTTTCACTGCCTTCGAAAAAATGATTACAAAAATCATAAGCCTTACAAAGTACCAGTATAAAACAATAAAAAGTTACTGCTATCCTGAAAAGTATAGCGATCATACAAAATTGCTTTACACAAAATAAAAAATAGGCTTCGACTATTGGATCAAAAACTTTCAATTTTTCATTTTGAATAAAAAAGTTTTATATAGTTGTAAAGCAGTACAAACATTAACAAACATACACAATTGTATCGCTGTAAATCGTAACTCATCTGCTGAGTAAAGCATAGCATGATTTAAACCACACAGTGACGCTTAAAAATATAAATAAAAAAACCTACAGGATCTGTATTTTATTCAAATCTCAAAAAAGTCTTAATAAAATGATCAACTGCCATATGAAACATAATGGTATTAATAAAAGACAACTCAATCCGCAAAAAAAGCTCATATAAATACTAAAATGATACCAATAAAAATGTCAACTCATCCTGCAAAAAAAGTCCCTACACAGCTCCATACACAGGAAAATAAAAAAGTTATGGCTCTCAGACTATGGCGATACAAAAACATGCTTTTATTTTTGAATTAAGGTTTTTTAATTGTGTTAAATCAGTAAAACATTAAAAAAATACAAATTGGGTATCGCTGTAATCGTATCAATCTGCTGAGTAAAGCATACATGTCATTTAAACCACACAGTGACCGCTGTAAAAAATAAAAATAAAAAACCCTACCAGGATTGCTGTATTTTATTCAAAATGCCTCAAAAAAGTCTTAATAAAAATGATCAAAACGCCATATGAACCCCATAATGGTACTAATAAAAATGACAACTCATCCCGCAAAAAATAAGCTCATATAAATACTAAAATGATACCAATAAAAATGTCAACTCATCCTGCAAAAAAAGGCCCTACACAGCTCTGTACACAGAAAAATAAAAAAGTTATGGCTCTCAGACTATGGCGATACAAAAACATGTTTTTCATTTTGAATAAAAGTGTTTTTATTGTGTAAAAGCAGTAAAACATTAAAAAAATACAAATTGGGTATCGCTGTAATCGTATCAATCTGCTGAGTAAAGCATACATGTCATTTAAACCACACAGTGACCGCTGTAAAAAATAAAAATAAAAAACCCTACCAGGATTGCTGTATTTTATTCAAAATGCCTCAAAAAAGTCTTAATAAAAATGATCAAAACGCCATAGTGAAACCCCATAATGGTACTAATTAAAACATCAACTCATTCCGCAAAAAAATAAGCCCATAATAAGTTCTGAATACAGAAAAATAAAAAAGTTATGGCTGTCAGAATAGGACAACATAAAAACACAATTTTTTATATACGCATTTCTATTGTGCAAAAGTAATAAAACATAAAAAATTATATAAAATTTATATTATTGCAATTGTAACGACCTGCATAATAAAGTTCACAAATAGCAAAAGCCCCCAAGGAGATTTGTTTCAACTCATCCTCTCTATATGCATGAGTCCACTGCACGGAAAACAGACCAGAAGCTCCACTGGCAAAAGTGTAACTCCAAAGGCAATCCATACTATGATTAAGGGAAGTTATTCCTGAAATGCTTCAATGTGTTTGTGCTATGTGAGACACCTTTGTTTTTTGAATTTTAACGTGTTACAAATAAAGCTGCAAGCAATTTTATTTTTTACTAATATACGTGTTTTCTGCTGTTGGATCCTTTGCCTTTGGATTTGCATAATAAACTTATCATGTCATTTACACTGCACGGCGAACGCTGTAGAATTGAACCCCCCCAAAAAATGATGGAACTGCATTTTTTCCCTCTATTTTCATGGCTTAATGCTAGAAACATCTGTACGCCCAAAATGCACAATACACCCCTGGATGAGATCTGTGAGGGGTGTTGAATCCAAAATGGGGTGACTTCTGGAAGGTTTCACCTGTTCTGGTGCTTTAGGGGCTCTGCAAATGCAACATGGCACCCACCAAAATCTGTGTTCCAAAAGCCAAATAGTGCTCCTTCCTTTGTACGCCCTGACATGCGCCCAAACAGCAGTTAACACCCATATATAAGTTATTGCGGAACTTGGAAGAAATTGCATAACAAAATTTGGGGTGCTTTTTTCCAGGATTCATTGTAAAAAGTAACAATTTTCAGCTAAAATTGCTGATTGTTGGAAAAAAAAATAATTTTCACAGCCTAATGCCAAAAAATATTGTGAAACAATTGTGGGGTCGATATACTCACTGCGCCCCTGGGTATATTTCTTAAGGGGTGTAGTTTCCAATGTGGGGTCTTTTTAGGGGTGTTCATTAAGTTTTAGGACCTTAGGGTGTCCGCAAACCTGAAATGGCACCTAGATAAAATTGTATTGAAAATGAGACTCCAAAGTCCGGTAGGTGCTACTCCTGCTCTGAGGCTTGTGATTGAACCAAATAGTGCACTTGGACCACATATTGGATATATATGAAAATGGCAGAATCTGGGGAATCAATATTAAGTGGCATTTCCCTGATCACATCTACCGTGTTCTTGTGAAAAATGGATAAAAATTGAAAATCTGCAAAAAAAAGTGAAATTTTTAAATTTCACCTCCACTTAATTCTTGTGAAACACTTAACGGGTTAATAAACTTCCTAGATGCTGTTTTGAATACTTTAAGGGGTGTAGTTTCTTAGATGAAGTCTTTTATGTGAGTACCTAACATACAGGCCAATCAAAGTCACGTCAGAACTGGACTGGTCCCTAAAAAAATGTATATTGCAAATTTTCTTGAAAATGTGAAAAACCACTACTAATTTCTAAGCCCCCTAATGTCATGAAAAAAATAAGACATTTAAAAAATTATGCCAACCTACAGTAGACATATGGTAAATGCTAGTTATAAACAATTTTGAGTGAAATAACTATCTGTCTTACATCCAGAAATTTGTGATATTTTTCACAAATAAACAAGGATTTTTTTGGACTACAGTTTCTTACTAACTTAAAGCACAGCGTGTCATGAGAAAACAATCTCTGAATCACATGGATAGGCAAAAGGGTCAAAAAGTTATTCTCACATAAAGTGACACATGCCAGATTTGAAAAATGGGGCTCTGTCAGTAAGGCCAAAACTGGCTGTGGCGGTAAGGGGTTAATGGTGGGCAACATTACTTTCTACTTACCGTATATACTCGAGTATAAGCCGAATTTTTCAGCCCAAAAAATGAGCTGAAAAACTCTACCTCGGCTTATACTCGAGTCACTGTCGGCGCTCGGGCGCTGCGATGGCCCGGGCGCCGACAGGGACGCTTCAGCTATATGCGGCTCCTCAGGGAGCGCATATAGCTGAAGGCCGAGTACAGCTGACAGCCTCCGGGCGCTGCGCTGGCCCGGGCACTGTCCGCGATCCCTTCACCTACATGCGACTCCTCCGGAGCGCATACAGGTGAAGGGATACCACTGCGGCGCAGAGAGCGAGCGCTCCGTGCTCCGCAGTGGCCTCCGGGCGTCTGCAGCCGCCCGCAGTTTCCGGCACAGGCAGGTGTGTCATCACGCTGCGTGCGCGGCCTGATGACCTCACCCGCCTGTGCCGAGAAGATGCAGGAATCGCGCGGGAGGCCGGAGCAGCGAGGAGGCAGAGCGGCGAGGGAGACGGAGCAGCGGGGAGCCAGGTAAGTGATTGTTTTTGATTTTTTTAAACTGCTTATGCCTGCTTACAGCTGCCTATACCTGCCCTATACCTGCCTACAGCCGGCCCTATACCTGCCTACAGCCAGCCTTACACCTGCCTACAGCCGGCCCTATACCTGCCCTACAGCCAGCCCTATACCTGCCTACAGCTGGCCCTATACCTGCCTACAGCTAGCCCTATACCTGCCTACAGCTGGCCCTATACCTGCCTACAGCCGGCCCTATACCTGCCTACAGCTGGCCCTATACCTGCCTACAGCCTGCCCTATACCTGCCTATGGGGCCATATACCTGCCTATTACCTGTCTATGGGGCCATATACCTGCCTATTACCTGCGTATGGGGCATATATCCGCCTATAATTGCCTATGGGGGACATATAACTGCCTATTACATGCCTATGGGGCCATATACCTGCCTATACCTGCATATAGGGCCATATATCCGCCTATAATTGCCTATGGGGGACATTAAACTGCCTATGTAATTTTATTGGTATCCATTTTATTTTTAAAATTTACCAGTAGCCGCTGCATTTTCTACCCTAGGCTTATACTCGAGTCAATAAGTTTTCCCGTTTTTTGGGGCAAAAGTAGGTGCCTCAGCTTATACTCGGGTCGGCTTATACTCGAGTATATACGGTGCCTTTACTAGAGGTAAGAATTGGTAGGGAAGTGCTGGATAAATGAGAAGTCTAAGATGTTTGTGTGGTAAATTCTGCAGGAAGGAGTTGTGCTTGAAATGAGGTAGTTTAACGTGTTTAATAATGTTGTAGGGTTGGAAACATAGTGCATACAAGTACAAATTAGTGCATGTTTGTATATATAAAAGTGTTCCTTGGAGTAGTTATTATTCAAACACTAATTCTGCAACCTTGGATGCTTGTCTCCATTTTTTTTTTTGTCAGATTGGTGTGCTAGGGTTGCCTATTGATTCTTTGAGTTCTGCTGTACAAGTAAATTGAGTGCTAAAGTAATTATGGTGAAATAGAAAACTGGCTTTGTCTGTGTCATGAAGAGGAGATATGGTAATGATTGGTTGAAGAGTGACAAAGTGTGAATATCCAGACACTGAAGGGAAGGGAAGACAATATAACTAAGGTGTAGTCATGTACAAGAAAAGACACATTAGAATTGTTAGATTAGGTGCAGAGGAGGGTAAAAACAACTAGTGTGTGCCCTACGTTGTGAAAGGCAGTGGCGGACCACTGTGAAATACCATCTTATGATTTCAGAATGCGCTAGTAATATAAATATAATTCACAGACACATCAATGGAAAAATACCAAAAAATATTGAGATAAATTTGAGCCTTGGTTATTTTGTATATGTTTGTGCTATTTTCCTTTTCATAATAGTTCAGCCAAGTAGGAAAGTACACTGAGATCCGACTAGGCTAAGACCAGCAGCACTTGGGCAATGTACCTCATTTTCTGTTCCAATTTCATCGCGCTCAAACCCTGCCACTTTCCTATCACTAGTCACTGACATTAGCCTCACAATAACACATTCATCTCAGCTCACAACAGGAGGCTATGGAAGCACACAGCAACAATATTCAAAACATTTTATAAGCTCTTCTCAAATCCTTCCCATTAACAATGCATATGAATTATAGAGCAGGACTAATAACTTGGTTCTGAGCAGCTTTGTAAATATGATTCAAATGTCAAGATGTACAATAAGGAAAAAATATCAAGAGTTGGAAAAGTTTTAACAGACCAACCTGACCGAGCCATTTTTTTTTGTCACACTCGTTTTTCCCTCCTTGCCTTCTCAGAGCAATAACTTTTTTTAATTTTTCATATATATAGACACATGAGGGCTTTTATTTTGCGGGACAAGGTGTAATTTCTAATGGTGTCATTCATCATACCATAGAATATACCAGGAAACCGCAAAAAAAAATGCTAATTGGGGCAAAATGTGAAAAAAATACGTATTTGTGCCATGTTTGTGGGAGTTTTGCTTTTATGGCATTCAATCTTCTGTAAAAATGACATATTGTCTCTATTCTACAGGTTGATATGAATCCGGCAATAAAAAACTAGTACAGTTTTCAATATGTTTTGGTATCGTCAAAAAACCCAAACATTTTCTATTTTTAAAATTTTTGCTGCAGTGCCATATTCTGCAACCAATAACTTTCTTGTACTAACACCTATGGAATTAAATGAGGGTGCATTTTGGCAGGCTGAAGTGTTCTTTTTCATGGTACCTGTTTGGAATACATGGGCCTTTTTTGGAATCACTTTTAGTCCAATTTTTAGGGGATGCGAGATGACAAAACCCCCCCAGCAATTTTGGCATTTGGAATTTTTTTCTTCTACGGTATTCAGCACATGGAATAATCGATGCTATATTTTAATAGATTGGACTTTTACAAATGCAGTGATACCATATATGTGCATCTTTTTATTATTTTCTTTTTTTTATTTGTAAAATGGCAAAAGGGGGGGTGATTTGAACTTTTAATAATTTTTTTTTACTGTAACTAAGTCCCCTTAGGTTGCTTCACCACTAGGGACATGATCGTTCACACAGTCTAATTCATTGTATATACAATGCATTAGGGTGTATGTACAAAGATATGGTGGCGATGGAAGCCTTCGCCAGTCATACAGCTGCCATGTTAAGTAATTGGGACACAACGATCTCGCCACTGTGGTCCCGATCGGAGTGAGGAACGGTGCACAGCACCATTTCTCATTCATTTGAGGGTGAAGCCGGCTCCATCCAGCGCTGTAACTGGCAGTTGTTAGCTGCAATTAGCAGCTGACACCCAACGGCTATGTAGCTGAATCAAGGCGCAATCCCGCTACAAAGCCCCTTACCGGCATCAGGATGTACCCATATGTCCAATGTCAGTAAAGGGTTAAAATAAAACAACAGAGATAAAGCAATCTTTTTGGAGTCACAAAAGCACCAATGGGACAGTGTATAATATATCAGTACACAAAGACATGAAAAACACTGCTCCTGGGACAAATTTAAAGCCTCTTTTGCCTACCTGGTCTAGACTTGAGCTATCTAAATTAAATACAGTCATAATACAGCAAGGGCTTGTTCACACAACAAGCATTTCAAGTCAACATCCATGCAGATTTCGATTTGAAATACTTGTCTAATCCGAAAATAAAACCATCCCCATTGACCTCAATAAAAAATATGCTTTGTAGTCCATACAGCGGGGATTATCTCGGTCAGTTTTTAAGAGTTAAATAAATTTAGAACATGTTTAATAATTCGTCTGATTCCATGTCAAAAAGCATAATCCGTGGACCATACTCACATAGAAATGAATGGGACTTGTTTTCTGACTTTGTCAGCCGGGGGGAAAAAAAAAACTATAATCAAACATGAAATACGTCTGACGGTAGAATTTGACGAGACTAAGGCAATGTTCACACGGCTTATTTTGGGACGGATTTCAGCCCATAATTTGGGCCGTAGTGCGCGAATTACGAGCTGAAATCCGTCCCAGTCATTACGGTAATCCACAGTTCTCATAGAAAACTGTGGATTCCGTCTCCTCTCCCCGCTCGCGGGGAGAAAGCGACATGTCAATTACTCACGGCAGTATACGCGCCGTGGATAATGAATGTCTATGGGGCACACAGCGTAATTGCGGGCGAAATCCGTCCCGCAATTACGCTGTGAATAAGCCGTGTGAACTCGGCCTTGGTCTGCCCCACTGTTGTTAATGAGGAGCCTTACACATTTACAACAGTTGGATTTTTCACTCCAATTGATTTCTATCTTGTAATGTTAATCTGCTGAGACTTGATAGTAATGTGTTTGTTTCTGAAGATGACACAAAGAAATGAAATACTATGACTAAAGAGGACACAAAGGGCGACATGTGTTAACTTTGGCACGGACAGGTCAGTTCTAAATTGCTTTAAAGCAGTGTAGAAATTCGAGCGAGGACACATCGGACACTTGTATGCAGAATTAATAAGGTATAAACTGTGGTAACAATCACTAAAGGTGGGACTTTAATCTCCTGGGTAGGTTTTCATTGAAAAAACGCGGCAAGAAGCGCCTCGAAAACGCGCCCAAAAAAGTACGGCGCTTTGCATAGACTCCAATAGTAAATTTTCTGCCCTGTTCAGTCATTTTTTGCAACGTTTCAAAAAACAACCAGTAAATAAAACGAGCAGAAAAAAGACGTTCTGTGGAGACCGCAGGACGGACAGCTTTAAAGTCGATTTTTCAGTGTTTTTAGAAAACGAAAAACGCTGAAAAAAACAGACGCTTTTCGGTGTAGTGAGACATAGCTTTATCTTGCAGCATACACATATTCAAACAAGCAGGGGTAGACCACCGGCACTCTTCCTCCTCTTCCTCCCTCAACTAGCATTTCCCTTTGTTTTCTCATTTTACACTCTGTCTCTTGTCTTGCAGGCTTAGTTATCTCATTTACTCTAGTCTCCATGGCTGTCTTTGTGAGTAGTCCTTTCTAGACCCAGTGTAATAGACAGCCTGCCTCTAATATAAAGAACTATATTAAAATATAACCTTTAATAGATATCATAAAAAAGACATTAAATCGCCTATACTATCCTTACTTATCCCTAGAAACAACTACACACAAAATCTAACCTATCCAATAAAGTAGGGTAGCCGCCCCAAAAAGGGCACCACCACCAGGAACCTACTCCCTTTCTACACACTCCCTAATGTCCCCATCTCTATTCAAGAAATATTCAGAAGTAACACTAAATAGGACAATAAAAAGACCAACTAGATGCGATCACTTAGTAGTTAAGTGATTTTTGTGGGGTGTTTTTTTGTCTTACAGATTTTAAAATCACTAACATTTATTTACCTATGGGTTGGTCCAGCCCTTGTATCTCTTGGGTGTTGTGTTTTCTTGCTGTTACAAGCTCCAAATCTTAACTTACCAGCCTTACCTAAAATGGCTGGCTATATAAGCTAGCAGCCCCCCTACCTAGAATCCCTTTCGCTACTCCTGGTTTGCTTCAGAGCAGTGTGTGGCAATATCACTTACAGCAGAAGTACTTAACTGTGTAATAAAGCATACATATACTTGTACATACATTTAAAGTGCAGAACATACAATTACTATATTTACACATATATCAGACCATTTATATTATATTTATATCACCTTAATAGGAGGTGTTTATATTCCCATTCTTAAGATACATATGTTACAGATCAAGGCCTGTTTCTGGGCCCATATCTTCCCCAATAGGTGTCCCGCCATTCAATTTGGATCTTATCTGAATTTTGAGATGATTTTTTTTGCCTTCTACGGTGGCTGTAATAAGTAGTGATACATGTCTTACTCATACAATGTTAAAGGGGTTTTCGCGCTACAAAGATTAGCTTTTAACCTGTTGGGACAGGTAATTGAAGACCTTTTCTAAATACATTGGTCTTTTGATTTTACCTTGGTCAGGAGATAAGAGAGATTGTATCTGCTCTGAGTGCACACAAGTGTCTCTAGGAGTCCATATAACTCGTCGTGTTTGGAGGAGATAGAATGCTGAGTTGCATCCAAAGAACACCATACCTACTGTGAAGCATGGGGGTAGCAACATCATATTTTGGGGCTGTTTCTCTGCAAAGAGGCCAGGACAAATCATCCGTGTACATGAAAGAATGAATGGGGCCATGTATCGTGAGATTTTGAGTGCAAAACTCCTTCCATCAGCAAGGGCATTGAAGATGAAACGTGGCTGGGTCTTTCAGCATGATAATGATCCCAAGCACACCGCCAGGGCAACGAAAGTGTGGCTTCATAAGAAGCATTTCAAGGTCCTGGAGTGGCCTAGCCAGTATATAGATCTCAACTCCATTGAAAACCTTTGGAGGGAGTTGAAACTCCGTGTTGCCCAGCGACAGCCCAAAAAAATAACTCTGCATGGAGGAATGGGCCAACATACCAACAACAGTGTGTGGCAACCTTGTGAAGACTTACAGAAACGCTTGACCTCTGTCATTGCCAACAAAGGATATATAACAAAGTATTGAGATGAACTTTTGTTATTGATCAAATACTTATTTTCCACCATAATTTGCAAATAAATTCTTTACAAATCAGACAATGTGATTTTCTGGTTTTCTCATTTTGTCTCTCATAGTTGAGGTCTACCTGAGATGTCAATTACAGGCCTCTCATCTTTTTAAGTGGGAGAACTTGCACAATTGGTGGCTGACTAAATACTTTTTTCCCCACTGTATGTCACTGTAACAGGATCAGCTAGTTATATTAGAGCTAAATATGGCAATCATGGCTATAGAATCTTCCACAGCCTGAGCAGTCTGTGAGTCTGAAGCTGCCTTCAAGGGGTTCAGCGATCCAATAAAGAGAAGCCAAATCTTCCCAGAATCTAACATTCTTTTCCTCCATGAAAGGCATCACCACACCCCATTCCTTTGCTTTCACACCATCACTACCCTAAGACGTAACACATCCCTTACCTGACCTCAAGATGTAAAGGAGTAATTACTGCACAAGAATGTTTCCACATAATTACTCAATCAGACCCTGAAGATCATTATCTTTTTAAAGAAAGGGAAATTTAAATTCTGGGGCTCATGGGGACAGGGCTCTAAAAAATATCTGCTCACCAAAATCTTTAAAGGGTTTAAAAGGGGTTTTTTTTTCCACTCAAAGATCTATCTCAAATTATGGGGCGTAAAAATAAACACTTTGCAATTGTTTTGCTTACCTAAATCACTTTTTATAGCTTTTAATAATTTTGTGCATTTTTGCTATTTCTGCAACAGGTAAAAGGGCCCCACCCCTTTTCTTGATTGACTGGCTTATATTTCATTCAGCCATTCATGCAACCTGGATGGGACATGCCCCCTGTGCTGTGCTTGGCTGTCTGCACTCTGTGCTTACTCCCTTGATTCACTCTCCCTTCATATAACAGCCTTATACCCTGTGCTCCCCCCTATAACAGCCTGATAACAGAGGGTGGAAAGCAGCGTGCCTTTCTTACATTTGTTTAATCAGATCAGGCTGTATGTATAACTGCTTACACCAATACTGACAGGTGCCTGGGTTTCAGCAAGCAGGTGTTTGGTTACAGCATTTCGGTGTTCTGCTTACAAAGGGGCTTGTACAGCCAGAGCTAGAGCGAGAACATTTAGGAAATCTAAGAGCTGTGAAATCCTCCCATTCCCCTACCCCCATAATGTGATGTCCATCTTTCAGTGAGAGAAGACACACCCCGGACAAAACCTGCCCACTGAGAAAACTCGCCCCTGGATTTGAAGCTGTAACACATAGAAACAGCTCAAGTCTACAAAAGCATATAATGATAACACCCATTTTAGATAGCTTTTGGCTCTCTTGCCATTACTATAAACTGTATAACCAAAAAGCTGTTATCCTTTTACATATGTCTTTACAATTTACCAGAACATTACAGTGCAGAAAGGTTAGGGAATCTCTTGACTCCCTAGACAGTCCAACATTGTTAGAGTAAGAGAGGCACGCATTGCTACAGCCCTCCACTCAGCAAGAATTAATGAAGATTCTTTACTCCATTTAAAATGGGAAAAGACTAGAGCCAAATGATTTCCCCATTACCTATTATCTTGTTATTTTCATCTAATAGTTATTGAAAATTCCAATAACACAATCAATCTTTAAAGGTTCTGTTTCTTTCATGGTCAGGCAGAATAAAAAGACCTCAAGTCATTACACAACTACTTTATGTTCTTCAAATTAGCCCCATTCAACGCTTCAATATAGCAATGGGCCTTTAAGAAGCCTAAATTGTCAAAAAGACTGTTTGTTCAGGGAGCATCACCCTTCCGGATCTCTAGCCTGTTACTAAACTATTAAAGGGGTTGTCTCACCACGTTGTTTCATAGAGCAAAGCAGCATTCTTTCATTCATGCATCCTGTCACTTCCTGGTCAGACTGTGGGTAATTGGCAAACAAGCTCCCTGTATTCAGACTTCTGCTATTTAGTCTACATAATATAAAAATCTCCTGCTCTGAGATGCAGAGATGTGTCAGAGCTAAAGTAAACAGTAGGAATTAGTGTCTTTTGACTGAAAGATCAGATAACACACAAACTCTCAGGCCTGTGATGACATCTGACCTGTGATGACTTCCCTCCCTGCTATCAGATAAGACAAACAGCAGGGGAGAACAAGCAAAGCTGGTCAGTAATTAAAGAAACCTGAGAGCCCTCAGAAGGTGATAAAATCATTTGTAACTCCTCAACAAAAAAATGAACAAAGCAATATACTTGGAAAAAGTCTTTATTGAGTTTCCCCTACATGTTGAAAACTAATCTTTTTAGTGAGACAACCCCTTTAACTTTAGTAAGTGGATCAGTTTAAACAGGCTACAAAAGTTGCTAAAGTTCAGCAAGAGGATTGCTAGATTTTGACTCAGAGGTTCTGCTTTGAGGTCCCGGCGTTTTTTTTTGTTGACACGTTCGTTTTTCCCTCCTCGCCTTTCTAGTGCCATAACATTTTTATTTTTCCATCTACATAGACACTTGAGGGCTTTTATTTTGCGGAACAAGATGTACTTTCAAATGGTGTTATTCACTATACTATAGAATATACTGGGAAACCGTAAAAAAATTCCAAGTGGGACAAATTGTGAAAAAAAAACATATTTTCGCCATGTTTGCGGGCTGAAGTGTACTTTTTATCGCTAGCAGTTTGGAATGCATGCGACTTTTTTGATAATTTTTATTCCATTTTTTGATTGACGTAAAATGACCAAAAAACACAATTTTGGCGTTTGGAATTTTTTCTTCTACGGTGTTCAGTGTATGGGATAAATGATGTTATATTTTTATAGATCTGACTTTTTCGGACGCGGCAATACCAAATATGTGTAACTTTTTTATTATTTTAATGATTTTATTTGTAAAATGGGGAAAGGGGGGTGATATGAACTTTTAATACTTTTTTTTTGTACTTTAAAACTTAATTTTTTTTTTTTTTTTACTGTAACATTTAGTCCCCCTATGGTGCTTGACCACTAGGGGGCGCGGTTGTTAATACAACCTAATGCATTGCATAGGCAATGCATTAGGGTGTACAAAGATGGCGGTTTCCCCACTTCCGGTCTGCGGACGGAAGTGGGGCAAACCGGCCAGTGTAAGTGACGGGAGCCTTCACAAGGCTCTCCACCACCATGTCTGGTCGTCGGATCGGCGCAGCATACCTGCGCTGATGCCGATAGCCGTAACGATCGGTGCGCGGCACCGATCGGCGTTCATTCAGACGCCGCGGCCATCTTTGCCGCGGTGTCTGATGGGTTAAACAGCGCCAGTGGGTGGAGCCACCCGCCGCCGCTGTTACCGCCGGGTGTTAGCTGCGATCAGCCGCTAACACCCGGCGGCTATGCGGGGGGGTCATGGAGCGATTCCCCTGCAAAACCCCTGAGTGGCCCTGGGACGTACTCATACGCCCAGGGTCATTAAGGGGTTAAAGAGGATCTATCACCTCCAGAGAACAGGGGGATGACTGTAAATCTGTACCATGTGTATAGTGGGAAGCTGTGTGTTGCTATCCTCATTCTGCGTGTTATTATAATAACAGCAGTGTAGTATAGATGCCTGTGTGCTAGGGGGAAGCAGGCTGAAAGTAACAGGTAAACTTGTCAGATATATGTTCTCAGTGTGCTGTGCCTGCCCCATTGTATGTACAGTAAGAGACTCAGATTAACCTTGTACAAGCAGCTATGTCCTCAGTCCCCCTTGCAACAGTTGGTATTTCCCACAAAAGAATCTTACCAGATTGTGACCTCTGCTTGACAAAATGAAAGTAAAACATGTTTCTCTGTAAAAGTGAGGAAAATCATCTGATGCTAATGAAGTGTATTTGAGAAAAGTCTTATTATTTCTTCTACTATAATTTTTTATGTGTTTGTGTAGTGGGAATAGGTGCTTTTTAAGCAAGCACAAATAGCCCCCAAAAACAAGCTTAAAACCAGAGGGACTTCCACCATTTTTTGTCCTCAAAATATTATGCCATGCATGCTAGTTTTAGTGCTTTGGGCTACTCTGATCCTAACCAACATCATTGTAAGTACTCTTACAGAGGCATAACCCCTTGGGGGTGCTCTTCATATATGGAAGTTTCATTTCATCTGAAGAAAGTAACCAGTTGGAGTAATTCTTATCTTGTGGGCAACTTGTAAATTTCTGCTGGACTGGGCATGCTTTTCACATATATAACTGTGTGACTTTATTTCTAAAATTATCTTAAAGGGGTTTTCTCACCACACTGATTAGTGTTTAACATGTAGAGAAAGGTAAATAAAGACTATTAGCATATGCATTGCTGTTTTTATTTTGCTTTGTTCGGGAGATAAAGGGGATTTTATTTACTGTCCATGTACACACATAACACTTGGTTACTGACCAACTCTCTCTGCTGTCTCTCTTATGTGATTGCTTCAAACTGCCAACAGACTATAGTGAGTTACTCTCTGCTAAGTCGTATCTCTAGCACAGGAGCTTGTTTACCTAAATTAATGACAAGTTTTAATCATCATAGTCTTGTGCACTACAGGTTTTAAACCTCTTGCACTTATGCCACTTTAACAATAATAGCAGAGCTGCCAATCGCTGTTAAAGAACCACCCACAGCCTAACCAGAAAATGTTAGTCTAAAGCTGGCTGTTGATCTGTGAAACAGTGCAGTGAGACAACCCCTTTAAGGTTTTGTGGTTTTTGTCCCATGCCTTGTTCACCTGCTGTTATTTATTGGATAGTGTGACTAAGAGTTGATGCAGATTTTTTATAGCTGGAACATGCTCTATATGTTTTTAAACAGTATTTCTTTCTGATCTTCTATCAGAAAAAATGTTGCACGATAAGCAGCGTGCAACAACAGTTATCAATTTTTTTACATGTTGCAGCAAAACTCCAGTTCCACATGGTTATATACCTCTGTCCTCTGATTTTCTTCGACTGTTTATTGCTGCCACATCTATTTAGTGCTATTTCATTGTTATTTGAGAATAAGGTTTTCCAGATACTCCCATGGCTTATGCAGTTATGGTTCTGCCAGATGTATCTCCTGACTTACAGGATGTATATTGAGCAGCTGAAGATTCAAAAACTTCCTATAGATGACTTTGTTTAAATACCGTATTACATCGGATGTGTGGTATCACGCGTTGTGTGACTACTAGCGGTGCTGGCATTTTATTTATATTAGACATTAAAACCCCTCTAACATCACATTTCCCCTGTAGCTAATCAAGGGGATGGGGGTTTTCTGTTTATGATAGGCTGTCAAAAAGGGACTATCCTTTCAAATATGTATATATAATACCATTACCGATCAGTATCTAGCATGACTAATGGTGCTGTGTTTTATCTTGGTTCATGCGTCTCCTAGGCAGGCAAACTTTGAAGATGCATATGGCTTCCCTTAGCTGTTCTTATGCTTTTAGGCTGTTTAGGTGCAAAATTATAAATCATTTTCACAGTCTTCTAATGTCATAGCAGATGTTGGTACTTGCATGTAATCCACATGTCTATTAACTAAACTGACTAAGCCCATTCTCAGAAAGAAATGTAAAACCAAACCAGTGTAAGTATATAATAGATGTGTGATTGTTATTCAAAGAATAAATACAGTAAAAGAGTCTTTAAGGTTCTGGGCTTTTATCCTAGTAGAAATGTGTCTATGAGCTGTATGCATTGTTATGTCTTTCAAGTACATCAGCCCTCTGCCAACTGTAGATGTGCAACTTCAAAGCCACTAAAGTGACTTGTGGGTAATGTTTATTCACAATGTCTAAGGCTGTCTTCAGATTGGCATTAGTGATTGATTTCCATGGACAATGTTAAACCACAGTTCTACATTTAGGCTAACAACTGGTGAGACAAAGTGGTAAAGGCATTTTTTAAAATGGCCCTGTTTATCTCAAATACTCCTCTTTAACCCCTTGTGCCGTTCACATATCTCCTCTGAGGCTATGTCGACATGACAAGTATTTCAATTCAGAATCCATGTGAATTCTGACTTGAAATACTCGTTTAAAACCGAACGTAAACCATCCCCATTGACCTCGATAGAAAATATGCGTTATACAGTAATTCAGACAACACATATTTTCATCGGTCGTTTTTTTTAACGTAAAAAAACTTAGAACGTGTTCATTCTTCCGTCGTGTTCCATGCACAAATTTACTATTGCGGTCAATGGAAATGGCTAAATTACTCATGTAAAACCTGTCTAAAACATTTGTATGTCATTTTGAATGCAGCTCTGCGTCCAAAACCTCCATAGAAATGAATAGGACTCATTTCTGACTGTAAATCAGCCAATAAAAACAACGCTAAATCCAAACGAAATACTAGTTGTCCGATGTGGTTTTCATCGCCAGAATCCGACAGGAATCCGACAGGTAAATTTACTTGTTGCCTAAACGTACCCTCAAAACAGCAAGATAATAATGTTACTATTGAAAGCAAATTGTGAACAGTTGGCAAAGTGATGAGTTTATGACATATCTGTTCACCATCAAATCTTTACAAATTGCCTAGTGCTTTAATGCTAGGGGAAGTTTGGGGGCTGCTTACTGGCTCCTTCTTCACTATGAAGCAATATGGTTTGGAAGTCACTTTGGAGAATAAAAGTAAAAATAATTGCTTCTAAGAACTAGATCCACATACAATATATTTGACAGTCAATAAAACTGATTTTATATACTGTATATATATATATATATATATATATATATATATATATATATATATATGTATAAATATATGTAAAATATATATATATATATATATAGACAGGCAGTCCCCGACTTACATTGTTCCGACTTACATACGTCCCCTAGTTACAAACGGAGACTTATGGGTGTGGCTGACATTCAACACTAAGTCACGCCCCATGATAACCAAGTGCCAGCATGCCACAGCTGCACATGAAATACAGAAAGCTAGGGAAAATCTTCTAAAAAAGGGTACAGACAGCAAAACAAATGTAAAAAATGCTCCCTGCACTATCCAAAACTACAATAATTTTTTTTGTTGGAATTACATTTAATAAATATACCTGTTCCGTACTATTTCACTAGAACAAACCTACAGTCTATATATTATATATTATAATATATACTAATATATATATAATATATATATATACTATATATATATATATATATATATATATATATATATATATACACACACAGCCAAGTCACATTATTATGCCATTTATCAGAGTTGAAAATGAGATGATTATTGGCCTTCAGGCACAAGGTGGCAGTATTTCTTAAACTGCGCAGTTTGTGAACTATTCGCTGGCTGCTGTGGTGAAAGTGTATTGTGAGAGGATACATGGCACCATTGTCAATAAGTGATGTGCTAACAAAGTTGAATCCGCAGAAAAGGCTTACACTTTCACAGTATTATTGGAGTTGGACCTCCACTGATTATCAAATGGTTGCCTTCTCTGATTAGTTGCGTTTTCTGCTTCATTAAATGGATGGACATTGGCATGTTAGGCAACAAGCATCAGATGACAAACACTCTGCAGCCATTGCTGGAAGAACACAAGCTGCAGCATTATGGTCTTGGGAATGTTTTCTCTGCATTCTCTCTCAACCGATTTGAGTTGAAACCATCTTTGAAGATCACATACAGTTGAAACCAGAAGTTTACATAGACTATATAAAAAGACACATATGCATGTTTTACTCACTGTCTGACATGAAATCTAAATAAACCTTCCCTGTTTTAGGTCAATTAGGATTACCAAAATGATTTGTATTTGCCAAATGCCAGTATAATGAGAGAGAGAATATTTTAAACTATTTTTTATTACTTTCTGCAAAGTCAAAGGTTTACATACACTAGGACTATTATGCCTTTAAACAATTTGGGAAAGCTCATACGATAATGTCATGTCTTTTGAAGCTTCTGATAGGACTTGCACAAGTCTAGTTCATCCTTGGGTACAATTTCGAGATACCTGAAGGTGCCTCATTCATCTGTACAAACATTTATACGCAAGTACAAACAAGATGGGAATGTCCATCCATCATACTGCTCAGGTTGGAGATGGGTTCTATGTCTCAGAGATGAACATGCTTTAGTCCGACATGTGCATACCAACCTAAGAACAAAAGCAAAAGACCTTGTGGAGATGCTGGCGGAAGATTGTAAGATTGTTTCATTATCCACAGTGAAATGAGTACTGCATGGGCTGAAAGGCCAGTCTGCCAGGAAGAAGCTATTACTCCAAAAGAAACATATAAAAGCCAGATTAATATTTGCAGATGCACACAGGAACAAATACTTACATTTTTGGAGACATATCCTGTGGTCTGACAAAGCTAAGATTGAACTGTTTGGCCATAATGACCATCGTTACGTTTGGAGGAAAAAGGGAAAAACGTGGAAGCCTAAGAACACCATCCCAACTGTGAAACACAGGGGTGGCAGCATCATGTTGTGAGGTTGTTTTACTGCAGGAGAGACTGGTGCACTTTTCAAAATAGATGGCATCATGAGGAAAGAAGATTATGTGGCCATACTGAAGCAACATCTCAAGACATCAGCCAGGAAGTTAAAGCTTGGGTGGAAATGGGTCTTCCAAATGGACAATAACCTGAAGCATATTGCCAAACAAAGTGGTTACAAAGTGACTTAAGGATAACCAAGTCAATGTTTCGGAGTGGCCATCACAAAGCCCTCATCTCAATCCTAATGAAAATATATGAGCAAAGCTGAAAAGGCAGGTGTGAGCAAGGCAACCCAAAAACATGGCTCAGTTATATCAGTTCTGTCAGGAGGAATGGGACAAAATTCCTACCAACGATTGTGAGAAACTTGTGGACTAATATTCAAAGTGTTTGACCGAAGTCATACACTTTAAGGGCAATGCTACCAAATACTAATGAAATGTATGTAAACTTTTGACTTTGAAGAAAGTATTAAAAATACCTTAAAATTCTCTCTCTCATTATTCTGGCATTTGACAAATATAAATAATTTTGATAATCCTACCTGACCTAAAGCAGAAAAGATTGGTCCTATATTTCCCCAGACTTGAACCCAGTTTAGCATCTGTGGAACCACATTGATCATCATGTTCGTTCTACGGATCCTCCCCCATGCACCCTCCAGCAGCTGTGAGATGCACTACAGTCCGCATGGCTCCAGATACCTGTGACAACCTATCAAGACTTTGAGTCTCCCCAGACCATCTAGCTGCTGCCTGCATTGCATACAACAGTTGCTATGGATATTAACTGGTGGTCATAACAATGGGATTCAAGTGTGTGATATGATTTGACTGTTTGTATATATAAACGTGTCTAAAACATTTGTATGTCCTTCTGAATGTGGATCTGCATCCACAGCCATCTAGAAATGAATGGGACTTTTTTCTAATGTAAATCTGCTTGAAAAAACTACCCTAAATCCATTTTCAATACCAGAATCCGACTAGAATCAAATTGTAGGACTTTAGCTCTGGTCCAGCCACCATCTAGTATAGTCCGGGGGTCCATCAGTGCTTTGGATTGCTGTCCTTTCAAAGGACAGATTATAGCACACTAATATGTCACAGGGTAGACTTTCAAACTCACCTCAGATTTTTTCATCAAGCAAATGATTTGGTGTACAAAAACAATGTGTGGTATGAGGCTACTGTCCAACACTACCAACAGCAGTGTTCACACCAGTACCCCTGGTTCAGGCTTCTGCAGGTTTGCTATACATGCCTTTCTCCAGCCTGGGAGCAAGAGCCCTTTTTAGCTCATCAGCCATCCTCTCTGAAGAGCTCTCTTAGGCGACATGCCTAATGATCCAAAACTATTTCAAGCCTGAAGTGGCGTTGAACTTGCATGATTTTAAACCATTACAGCGTAATGTGTTACCAATGGTTTTCTTGGTGACTGTGCTCCTAGCTGCCTTGATATAATTAACAAGTTCCCCCCATGTAGTTTTGGGCTGATCTCTCACCTTCCTCATGATCAAGGATACCCCAGGAGGTAAGAATTTGGATGGTGCCTCAGATCAATGTCGATTGACCGTCATTTTGTATTTCTTCCATTTTCTTACTATTGTACCAAAAGTTGTCTCCTTTTCTCCCAGCATCTTACCTATGGTTTTGTGGCCCATTCCAGCTTTGTGCAGGTTTATGATCTTGTCCCTGACATCCTTAGAAAGCTCTTTGGTCTTGCCCATGTTGTAGAGGTAAGGAGTTTTTACCGGGGGCGTAACTAAAAAGCCGGGCAGCATACAAAATTTTGGATGCCCCCCCTCCCCCCCCGACCCGAGCTTTTCCAGGCCCTCTTAAGTAGTGTTGACGATTAGTGGCCATCACATGGTATGGTCGATAGTCGGCCATATCACAAATAGTCGATAGTAATTATGACGAGCCATTAAAGTCTAGGGGGAAGCAACAACACCTTCATTCTTACACCCAAACAGGGGGGGCAGAAGCTGGAATTAACACCCAAAACAGTAAAAAAGGATCCTCTAGATCTTGGGCAACCCTTGGGTTTAAAAAACCACAGAAAAAAAATCCACACCCCATTCACTACCCCTGTCTTGTCCCACAGCAGACCCTTTAAAACCGCATCACCCAAAAATTTAAAAAAAGTGCCAAAGGGCATATGATTTGAACCATCTTTTACTTAACGGACATTGAATATCCCTGCCCGGGAACGCACAGACCCCAAAACCGCAGCCCCCCAATTTTAAAAAGTGCCAAAAAGGAGTCTTTCAACCCCCCTTTTTAGTTGAACTGGACTTTGACTATACATTCCGGGGCCACGCAAACCCCCAAAACCTGCATGACCCCCGATTAAAAAATGACGAAAAAGGATCTTTAACCACCATTTTATTTTCACTGGACATTGACTTCCCTGCCCCGGGGCTCCCAGCAGGCCCCAAACCTGCATGACCCCCACATTTAAAAAGTGAAAAAAGGGGAGCTTTCCAACCACCATTTTATTGAACGGGACATTGACTATCCCTGTCCTACCGAGTATGACCATTAAACCTGTCTAAACCCCCCAAATTAAAAAAGTCCGGAAAAAAGGATTTTGAACCACCTTTTTAGTTGAACGGGACATTAAAATATCTGCCTTCCGCAGATGACCATTAAACCCTGTCTGACCCACAGATTAAAAAGTCCCGGGAAATAGGATTTTTTCAACCCCCATTTTTAGTTTCACGGGGAATATACTGTCCCTGTCCTGGGTAGGCTTCCCCCCTCCGATAGTGCGGACCAATTGAGCTTCATTTGGGAAATACTGGTGGTTAACCCCCCCTGTTCCACCCAGGTCCCTTTTTTTTGGGCATTCTTTTTTTCATTTTACTCAATTTTCTGGGAAAAATTGTCTCTGTACTTTGTTCCTTCCCGTGCTCCATACTCCCGTCCTTAAAACCCACATCTGACAAGTTTTTCCTGTACCTCCCTTTTACAATTCAAGGGAATTTTTTTTTTCCCGTATTTTGTACAGCAAGTTTTTTAGTAGTTTAATTCAGAAAAAACTTTTTTTAAAAAGGGTGGAATCCCCCATGTCTTTGTTTTTTTTTTTTAATTTTATTAAATGGGGTTTTTTCAATACAGGGATTGATAGCTAATTAAAATCTTCAAAAAACCCAATCATTTTTCAATATGTGTCCATTAAAATGTCCTACCCATTCCCTTTTCTGACAGCAAACCCTCACCCTTGAGCCCCCTTTACAATTGTGAAGAACAAAATTTTGTTAAAACAACATTTTTTTTTAATAGGCCCCTAGTATAGTAATTCAAAGAAAATGCCCCCAAAAAAACAAGCATGACCCCTTGACCTCTTTGGACAATTTTGAAGAACAATGTCTGTTAAAAAAAACTTTTTTTTTTTAATAGGACCGTAGTAAGCTGCATTTCAAAGCAAAATGCCCCCCAAAAATTTAAACTGACCCTTGAGCCACTTTTTGGGCAAATTTTGAAGAACAAAGTCTGTTAGAAACAACATTTTTTTTTATAAAACCTGTAGAAAGCTCATTTCAAAGCAAAATCCCCCCCCAAAAATTCAAAGCTAACCCTTTAGCCCCCTTTGGACAATTTGAAGAACAAATGTCTTTAGAAAAAACATTTTTTTTTTAAAAGGACCTGTAGTATAGCTGCATTTCAAAACAAAATGCCCCCCCAAAAATTCGCATGACCCTGGGCCACTTTGGACAAATTTGAAAAACAAATGTCTGTTAAAAACAACATTTTTTTTTAATAGGACCGTTTTTGCTGCATTTCAAAGCAGCAGACCCAAAAAATTAAAAAAAAGCTTCTCCAGCCACTGTTAAAAAATTTTGAGGGGGGAAATGCCATTAGAAACCCATTTCTGTTCCCCAAAAGGGCCATTATTGCGTACTCACAGCACATGACCCCCAAAAAATTATAAATATGACTTCTCAGCACTATTAAAATTGTGTGGAGGAAAAATGCACTTAAAGCCACATTTCTGTTCCAAAGGACCATGATTATTTCTGTAATCTCACTGCTACATGGACCAAAAAATTATAAATATGACTTTCTCAGCCACTATTTAAAAATTGTGAGGAGGGAAATGCCACTTAAAAGCCACATTTCTGTTCCCAAAGGACCATAATTATCGCTGATATACTCACATCAACATGAACTCAAAAAACATTGCAATGCGAAAACTTCTAAAGTTAAATGTGAAGAAATGGAATACGATGTTGTCATGAAACCTTGAGTCTTTCCAGTCCCTCACAGCAAACCAGCAAAATGAATGTTGGGAATAGATGAATTAAAAATTGCAGTAAGAAAATGATCATTTTAAAAAAATCATTTTTCAAGAGGACCATTTCTGTTTGAGAGGATTGTGAAGGTAGGACGGCAATAATCGGTGGACCTCGGCAATGGGGCCACAACATCATCGAGATCCATGCTCTGATTCATCTGATGAAAGTCAAATGATCCACATTATCTGTGGGAAAAGGCCGTTGCGTTTGTCTGTAATGACTTCCTCCAAACTGTGATGAAGGCGCCGCTCAGATTTGGACGCTGGACTGCTGGGCGGACAACACCTCTGGCGTGGCATGCGAGCTCGGGCCATTCGTCCATTTTGGATACCCAGAAAGTCTATTGGGTCCGGGAACACATACCTAAAAATCGGTGTGGTGTTGAGACGGCAGAATGTCGTGCACCATGATCTTAAGTGGTATTCTGTGTGTTGGATGTGCCCGCATTGCATTGAGTTGGTGAGTGGTAAACAATGGTTTGCAGTGGTCTACCCATTAGGCTTTTCTGCCACTTACCTGCTGCTGCTGCTTGCCGCCAACGGCTACTTGGCACTCTATTGCTGTCACGTTTTTTCGCGTTGATGTTGTTCCATGTGACATTTTGGGGAAGTTTTTGAAGAGGACGCAACTGATGTCTTCCAGTTGATCAATCAGCAGGTCTCACATTTCTGCATGTTTACTCTCTATTTTGGGTGGGTGGAAGGAAAGTGCCTGAGTTTTGTTTTGTACCGGGGATCCGGAGGGTGGGCCACCCTGTACACTGTTGTTCATTTTGACGGCCTTAATGCGAGGATCATGTTGGAGGAAAATGTGAGCTCCAAGCACTCATGTGAGAGATGGAGCACTTGATTTCCTCAAGGCTCTGGGTCGAGGGGCACTAGAAACTGATCTTCCTATCTTCCTCCTCCGCCTCAAATTAGCGCAAACCTCTTTCAAGTGGTAGGGAACGTCCTGGTATCGTCTGGTTTGTTAGGAATACTCCTCCTCTCCTCCGCTGCCTCCGGCACAGCTTCAACACAGCCCTGACTTGCCTGAAGATGATGCACCTTAGAGGCTGATGCGTCTACCTTGCACTAGTCTGGACCCGAACCACAGCTAATGAAGAACGATGAAATTGTGAAAACTGTCGGGCCTTGTGGATTTGACGGAGAGAAAGCTCAGTGTCCGCATTCGGTGTCCGTCTCCTCTCCGTCGCTGGCGGGATCCTGTTTTCAGTGAGGTGTCCAACGATTCGCTCCAGAACTATGATCACAACAATGCCATGTGACAAGGGCATTGTCCCACCTGACCATTTTGGTGTGCTTCTTCAAACTGGCAAGGGTTGGTCTGAGAGCTCTGTCAAACCTGCCATCCACTCTCGGTGCTCAAACCCCGAGGTCCGCACGCTGGTTTAAGGCAATGTGGCACTTGTACTGTGAATGGCATTGCGGCTGCTTCCCCACAATCGCTGGAGCATTGTTGGAGGGTGAAAATGAATACGATGCCAGAGTGTTACACTGGAAGCAACAATGAGACGGTTGACGGGGGAGGCCGGAGCTGACGCTGCAACGCAGCAGGCGGGATGAGCAGGTGCGAACGGCGGAAAAGTGCGAAAACTTAGACTTCGAGACCTGGCACAAGGTTATTGGCACCCAGCCATGCGCTCGGTCTCATTGCGGAGAGCCGTCCACAGCTCATGACCTGTGTGGGGAGACCGGTCTCACAAAGACAGAATAATTTCAACACGGCCTGGTTCTCTTAGGGCACGTGATGCACCCAGGGACACATTGGGGGAAAGAACCCTGCACATCCCTGCGGTTTTGAAGAGGTGCGCCGAGCCTGAGAGCCACCGTCACCCCAGAGACATCCACCAGCTCACCCAGTGAGAGCACGAGATTATGCGGCCTTGGCCGTGCTTTACATAGTCCATGTGTCAGTTGTCAGAGGGACTTTTCGGCCACAGATGCAGACATCGCGCTTGAAATTTTAGATGACACGTGGCTGGCCAGGGCAGGGACGGCCTTTTCTGGCAATGAAATTGCCTGCTCGGCAATCTGTATTGGGGGCAGGCAAGGGCCTTGACGTGGCGGAACACAAATCTGTGTCACCAGACGGAAAGGCAACATTTCCAAGGCCAAAAGCCTGGCAATGAGACATTCAGGCTTTGGGATGGTTTGGGTTAAAGTGTTTATTCTGCTCCCAAACTGGAAGACGAAGGCTGGTGCTAGACTGGCCGCTGTACGGGATGGCGTGCTGGTCGTCAACTGGCGAAGGAAGAAGGGGTAGGATGGGTCTCTGGTGGTGCTGGTGGTACTTCGGCGAGGTGGAGGCTGAAGCGGAGGCTGATCCCTGATCCTGACTCTGAGAGACATGGGCAGCTAGAGAAACGCTTGGTGGTGGCGGAGGTGGAGGAGGCGGAGACAGAGGGGTTGAACGTGGTTGGAGGGCCGGCGTCGGTTGGCCTTTTTTGGCAAGTGTTGCCTCCATATTTCAACTCATGCCATTCGCTGCATGTGGACTAGAAATTTGTTGGTGGTGGGTTAACCACCTAAGGTTCTTGCCTCTATCTTATTGCGTGTACGGGCAATGGCGGCATATGACATCGTGGGTGAATTCAGAGGCTTGCTCAGGAGGCCCAGGTTGAGAGATGACGGCGACTAAGCGAGGAGCGGGGGGTTTCGCAGACCGTGGTGGCGGAATCATATCTTCGGACTTCTGCGACCGACCTCTTCTGCGAACCTTTACTGACTATCGTTTCCTCCTCGTCCCAGTGATGAAGCGCTCGCAAGCATATTCTGCTGAAAAGACCACGTTTTGGATCCGCAATGTCGTCATCAGCATCATCAACCACATGTGACTTCGGTCGTCCTGACAATTCTGCATCCAGGACGCTGCGGGCTACAAAAAGCAAGAGGACTGCAAGGCGTTGCCGAACCCCGCACAGGGAATTTTTCCGATTGACTGGTACCTTCTCGCCTCCTCTGATGGCATCAGTAAATCGGGCGTCAGAGCAGGAGCAAAATATCCTCTTTGGCCTCTTGATTTTTAACATTGCCTTCTGACCCCAACCGCATTTTTGTTCATCAATGAGGTCTTCAGAAAATGGATTATCCAAGTGGTGGGTACACGAGTTGACATTGGGCTGCTTCATGTTGGGGACAGATGCTGGTGATGCTGATGTCGGCCATTTGTGGCCGTGGATGGGAAGGACGAGGACGGTAAGACGGCTGGATGCCAGGTTGCATAACAACTGAAGGATCAGATGTCAGACGCTGTTCGTTATGAGATTACTGGGCCATGACCCAGCGATGAAAGGCCTGACTAGTCCTGAAAATGACGATCCGTGGCATGCGTGTTGTCTGCCAGCACGGGGTAGGAGCACCTTCTCTCGTACTCTACCTCTTGTCTACCCCCCTCTTTGCTCGCTTACACCTGAATTTCGCCTCATGTTCAGAAATATAAAAATTTGAGAAGGTATGGAGGTTTTGGAAAGTCTCTTATTAAACAGACGGGGGGGGGAGGGGCGGACAAATCACAGCTATTCTCAAATCCCTCAAATCCAAACAAAAAATTGCTCTGGATTCAAACTATAACTGACCAAAATAGATCTCTCTACAAAGCTGGCCTGCGCTCAAAGTGAATAATAAACGTATCTGAAATGTATTGGATATACAAGGGTTATTTTTGGCACCTATCAACTAACCTTGGTGATACAAAATTGCTGTATTCAATTTAACTGCAACGTAGAATCTATCAACAAAGGCTGGCCATGCGCCCAAGTGAAAAAACAGTATCTGAAATGTATTCGGATAATACAAGGTAATTTTTGGCACCTTCATTCACCTGTGGGTGGACTACAAATTGCTGTATTCAAATTTAAAATCGCAAAGTAAATCTATCAAACAAAAGCTGGCTGCGCCAAAGTGAAAAAACAACGTATCTGAAATGTATTCGGATAATACAAGGTATTTTTGGACACCTATCATATTAACCTGTGGTGACTACAAAATTTCTGTTTCACCAATTAAGTTGCAAGGTGCCTCAATAAACAAAGCTGTAGTGCGCCAAAAGTCAAAAAAAACACGTATCTGAAAATTTATTCGGATAATACAAGGTATTTTTGGCACCTTTCAATTCACTGTGTTGACTCACAAATTGCAGTTTCACATTTAAGTGCAAGGAGCGCTCAATGAACAAAGCTGTAGTGCGCCAAAGTCAACAAAAAACGTATCTCTGTAATGTATTCGGATAATTAAAAAGGTATTTTTTGGAACATATGCAATTCACCTGTGGTAACTACACAAATGCTGGATTCAATTTAACTGCAAGGTGGCTCTTTAAACAAATCTGGATTGGGCAAAAGTTGCAAAAAACACGTATCTGTAAGTATACGGATAATAAAAAGGTATTTTGGCACCTATCAATTCACCTGTGGTAACTACACAATTTCTGGATTCACAAAATTAATTCCAAGGTGGCTCTATCAACAATATCTGGACTGGGCAAAAAAGTGCAAAAACTGTATCTGTGTAAATGTATTGAGATAATAAAGGTATTTCTTTGGCACCTATCAATTCTCTGTGGTTAACTACACAATTGCTGGATTCAAATTTAAGTGCCAAGGTGGCTTAATCAACAAATCTGGATGGGCAAAAGTGCAAAAAATAACACGTTATCTGTAATGTATTAGGATAATAAAAGTAATTTTTTGCACCTATCATTACTGTGGTAATCTACACAATTGCTGGATTCAAATTTAACTGGTAAGGTGCCCCCCCCCCCCGGGGGGATGGCTCTATCAACAAATCTGGATGGGCAAAAGTGCACAAAAAAACACGTATCTGTAATGTATTGGATAATAAAAGTATTTTTTGGAACCTATCAATTCACCTGTGGTATGTTAACTACACAATTGCTGGATTCAAATTTTAACTGGCAAGGTGCCTCAATGAACAAATCTGGGACTGGGCAAAGTGCAAAAAACTCGTATCTGTAATGTATTTCGGATAATAAAAGGTATTTTTTGGCCACTATCAATTCACTGTGGTAACTACACAATTGCTGGATTCAAAATTTAACTGAAGGTGCTCTAGTTCAACATATCTGGACTGGGCAAAAGTGCCATAAAACACGTATCTGTAATGTATTCGGATAATAAAAAAAGGTATTTTTTGGCACCTATTCAATTACCTGTGGTAAACTACCACAATTGCTGGATTCAAATTTAACTGCATGGCTCTTCAACAAATCGGACGGGGGCAAAAGTAAAAAAAAAACACATATCTGTAATTATTGGATAATAAAAGGTTTTTTTTTTGGGCACCTATCTTCCCGGGGGATAAAAAATTTGCTTATTAAATTTTAAACTGCAAATAATTATAAACAAAGCGGGCCCTGCCCCAAAAGTGAAAAAAAAAAACATATCTGAAATTTTTTCGGATAATCGGTATTTTTGGCCCCACCGATCAATTACCTGTGGTGACTACAAAATTGCTAATTCACTTTAAGGCAAGGTGCCCAATGAACAAAGGTAGTGCGCCAAAGTAAAAAAAACACGTTTGTAATTATTCGGTTAAAAAGGTATTTTGGCCCTTTTTCAATTCACCTGTGGTGCCCCTAAAAATTGGTATTCAATTTAAGTGCGGGTGCCTCAATGAACAAAGCTGTAGTGCGCCAAAGTTAAAAAAACCCCTATCTGAAATTTATTTGAAAAAATAAAGGTACTTTGGCCCCTTTCAATTCATTTCGTGTTTTAAAAAATTGATGTTTTTCCTTTTAAAAGTGCAAGGTCCCCAAATGAACAAAGCTGTAGTGGGCCCAAGTGAAAAAAAACCGTATCTGTAATGTTTTCGGTAATAAAAGGTATATTTTGGCAATTCAATTCCCCCTGTGGTAATCCCAAAATCCGGGATTCAAAATTTAACTGCAAGTGGCTCTATCAACAATCTGGACTGGGTAAAAGTGCAAAAACACGTATTTAATGTATTGGGATAAAAAAAAGGCTTTTTTGGCATTTTTCAAATCCCCTGTAGTG
>JAODAL010018999.1:0-73202 GCA_025379985.1 Phyllomedusa bahiana | reverse complement strand
AATTCCTTTCCCCCCATAAGGCAGATTGGCAAGCCCCTCAAGTGAGCCTATCAAGGCTGCCTCTAAACCCCCAAGAGGGGTTTCGTATTCCCCGGGGAACCATTTTGATATTGTCCTGGAACGCTCAAAATAGACATCTCGGGGAAATGCAACCCCCTTGGTCATGTGGGGTTTTTAAGTGTACCCCTGCTCGACGGGAGGGGCGCCCCCCATAGAAAAGAGAAAAACGTTTGTCAAACAGCTTAAAATGCGACTTGGGAATAAACCCCCGGGGGCCGCCCTGTATATATATAAGGCTTGGGTAATTTTTACTGTCTGGATGTTTATTGATTCCGGGCCAACGCCCGTGGCCAGGAATCTTCCAGCAACTCTTGGTTAAATTATCCTTTTGGTGCCCGCCCTTCCCTATTGGTCTTTTGTTCCTTTCCCTATTCCCCCAGTTTACCTTTTTTCTGTTCCTATATAAGGTTCTCTTCCCCGCTTTGCCTGCTATTTTGGCTCATTGCCCTATAGTTTGCCTGCCCTTTTTTTTACATTCTGCTTTATCTCTGACCCCCTTGTTTCCGGTTACTCCTCCTCAAAATTTGTATTTTCGCTCGTGTTTTCCCGACCTTCCCCTCCCCGACTACGTTTACTGTTCTGTTTTTTTTGTCTTGTTTGGTTTTCACTGTGCGTTTTTAGTTTTCAGTATCTGGTTGGGGCCACCCCGTTAAGCAGTCGGGTCCCCAAAAGGCAGGGAAGAGGCTGGGACCAGGTCAAAGGGTTCACTTGTTTTGTTTTGTTGTCCTAAAGTCCCCGACATTAAAAACGGCCCATTTTGTCAACCCCCCTGCGGTTTAACTGAGAGCCCGGCGCCCGGTCCCCTGACCGCCAGAGAGGCAACCCAATTCCAGGGAGGCGGGGGATTATAAATCAAATTCCCCGGTTTGGATGCCATCGAACCCAGCCCGGGGCTTGCCCCCCCGTCTGTGTCCATACCTGCCCTCTTTTTTGTTAGGTCGTTTAAATCTAAAAAGCTTTACCGGATCGCTTTATGGAAAACCTGACAAAAACAGGTTCCCAAACTTCAGGGGGAATCCTTACCTTTTTTTCACTTCAACTCTTTCCCATGAGGGAGAAAAAGTAAAGGGGTTTTGGTGTTCTCCTCAGGGCCACCTCAGGAATTTGGGGATGCTATGCCTTCTGAAGCCCCGGAGTGGAGTTCAATTGATTATTTCAGGCTTTAGGTCATGTCTACGACAATCCTATCCGTGTGGCATGGGCAGAAACTTACCTGCTTTCTATTCAGCAGGCACGCT
This sequence comes from Phyllomedusa bahiana, assembly GCA_025379985.1. NCBI lineage: Eukaryota > Metazoa > Chordata > Amphibia > Anura > Hylidae > Phyllomedusa > Phyllomedusa bahiana. The sequence goes on along the minus strand of JAODAL010018999.1, from coordinate 71,904 downwards.
GCTCGGCCGAAGACTATTGTTCTGAGTTCCACCAATGGTGTACTATGACCGGGTGGTCTGACCAGCCCCTTAAAACCCTCTTCAGGCAAGGGCTGTCTGATGCGGTAAAGGATGCTATGGTCTGCCATCCAACCCCTGAGACTTTAAGTGACTTTTTGACTCTAGCTGTGACTATTGACAGAAGACTAAGGGAGAGACGCAGGGAAAAACAGGGAAAAAACCTCCTCATACCTTCTCTGAAAATTCTGCTCTTCTATCCTCATCACCCACTCCTGAAGAAGAACCCATGGTGTTGGGTTTTACATCTGCTGCCACCAGGAGGAGACATCGGTTGGAGAATGCCTTGTGCTTTTATTGCGGAAAACCTGACCATTTTCTGAGAGACTGTCCGACTAGGCTCAAGTCACCTCAAGGAAACGCCAAATGCCTGAGTAATTTCCAGGAAGGTAACTCAGGTATACAGGTACCTCCTAGTTATGGTAATAAGTTTCTTTTGCCTGTAACCTTGGTCTCTAATTCTAAGAATTTTGCTTGTCAAGCTATGATTGACTCAGGTGCTGCTGCTAGTTTCATCAGTATGTTGTTGTCCAGGCCTTGGGTTTGGAACTAGTTTTTGCCTGCTATTTTGGCTCATTGCCCTATAGTTCGCTTGCTCTTTTCTGTTACCTTCTGTATTATCTCTGACCTTTGCTTGTATTCTGGTTACTCTCTGCCTCATGATTCTGTACTTCACTGCCCGTGTGTTACCGACCTTGGCCTGCCGACAAACATTTACTTATTCTGTGTTGGTTTGTCTCTGTTTGTGTTTTCACTGTGCTCAGTGCAGTTATCAGTCATTGGTTGGGGCCGCCCGTTAAGGAGTCGGGTTCCCCAAATTGCGGGACAGAGGCTGGGACCAGTGTCAGGGTTTCCCACTTGTCTGTGTCTTTGTGTGCGTCCCTGACAGTCCCTGACAGTCCAGGTCTGTTTGCAGTTTTGGAACATCTTCCATAGATTTTTACTACACTACATAGCTTGGTGTCATCTGCAAAAAAAGAAACAGTGTATTGATCTCCTCCACTATATCTATAATAAATACATTAAAATAAAAGGGGAAACCCAGTATTGTGTCTTGGGGTGCACCACTTATAACTTGGGACCATTCAGAGTAGGAATCCTTAACAACCACTCTCTGAATAGGACCCAATAGCCAGATTTTAATCCAGTTACACATTATTTTGTCTAACCCAACAGACTTTAATTTACCCAATAGCGTTTATGAGGGACAGTGTCAAACACCTTGCAAAGACCCAAAAAACCCTATGGGCGACATGTATGATCGGGAGTTGCGCCCGATTTCTGGCGGAACTTGCGCCTCACCGGTCCGACTACTGTCGGATGCAGTGATGCGGTGTTAGGCACAACCTTCGCCATTTACGGATGCGCCTAACATAAAAGGGCGCGCAATGGGCGCGCTGTGGGCCTTCTGGAGCGGGACGCAGCAAATTCTAAAACTCAGAGGCATGCATGATCGCAGGTCGGCAAAGTGAGGCGCATTTTCAGCGCTTCACAGCTCCGACAGGCAAAACCTAGTTTAATGTGGTCTATCTGGCGGGGAAGTCGAAGTGGAAAGGGGGGAATGGTTGTAATTTTGTTTGAGTTCTACATGACCCGCAGTACACTCGTTCAATAAATGATTTGTCAAGAAAAATAAATAATAAAGCAAGACAACAGGTCCCAGCAAGCCTTTTGTTGTATAAAATTGCATACTACGTAATACTATGTAATACGTAATTACGTCCGTAATTACGTCCATAGGATGTTTTTATGGACGTAAATACGGATGTAAATACGTCTACAATGAAGCCCAGGGAACATAGAAATCCTGCGTGGAGAACCACAGGTCCCAGCCAGACCTGTGCTGTGCTGGTTCTTGCTGGACGTACTAAATAGAATAAAATGTGAATGAAGAACAAATACATCTTCATTTTTAATTAAAACAATAGACCAAAATTCACATCTGTATAACATCTGCATTGCCTTATTGAATGTAAAATTAGTTCAATTCTCTCCCTTTTTTTAAGACCTGTTCTAGCTATTATTTCTTTCTTTGGAGAGCTTATATATATTTCCTTTGATTTTAAATGATCAACTTTTTCAATACATTGAAATGTATTTAATTCAACTTTGAATTTTCACGTTATTTATTCATTAATTTCAAAGACAACTCATTTTGCTATTCAGTTACATGTTTAATGATTTTTCGCAGATTTCCAGCCTGGCTGGAATCGGAATATATGTTAGGCGCAGTCCTTCTGCGCCTAAGTTCTGCAATGCGCCTCACACACTGGCGAGGCACAGGGAACTTTACACCGCATGTATGAGCGCACCTCCTCGGGAGGTGAATCTTAGGTGCAGTCCTTCTGCGCATAAGTTCCGCACTGCGCCTCACACACTGGCGAGGTGCAAGGGACTTTACACCGCATGTATGAGCACACCTCGGGTGCCGACATGAATGAGGCGCAGCTTTCATGTTCGAGCGCTCGAAAACGGGCGCTCCGACGTCCCGAACGACGCACCGATCTTAATACGTCGCCCTATATCCACAGCCATCCCGCTATCCAGACTTCTACTCACCTCTTCATAAAAACAGATCAGGTTGGTCTAACAACTTTTGTCCTTAGTAAAACAATGCTGGCAATTACTTATAATGTTATATTCATCCCCATATTCCTGTAAATTGTAACTTATCAACCCCTCAAACATTTTTCCTACAATAGATTTTAAATTTACTATTATAACCTGAACAAGACTTGGAGCCTTTTTTTGAAGATGGGAACCACATTTGCCTTGCACCAGTCTCCAGGCACTACACCAGTCATGTACATGGGCAGAGATAACTGAGCTGAGCTCTTTAAAAACTCTTGGGCTTGGAGCTTTATTCACATTAAGTCAATTTAACTTGTCTTGGACCATTTCTACACTCAGACAATTTATTATATCAGTTGATGCATTAACAGTACTGGCACCTCCTATCTCTGCACTGGGCCCGCCTACATCAGCTCTAGTATTGCTCCCATTAGTACCGACACCATGTACATCTGCACTGGGCCCACCCACTTGCTTCTCCACAGTGACAAAATAGAAAAAGCAGTGGTCTAATACACTGAAGGATGACATTGGGGTCATTAGATAAGGATACATGTCAACAAAAATGACTGAAAGTTTTGAGGCAAAGTTAAGGGAGGAGAGAGGAGTGCGGGGTGGGGTGCCCCAGGCAGAACTCACCCACTTTGGCTGGTCCAGGAAGCATGTCGGTGTGCCCACCAGATCTTTTCAATGGTATGAGCTATTGGCTCCCTGCACCACATACTGAATACTTGTAAGCAACACAGGAGGCATGATAAATCAATGTTATCATGCCTTCTGTACTAATGTATCTTCTAGGCTGATAGCCTAAGGTTTAGGCCATAGGCTTCTGGCATGTGAGATGCTCCGAGTTACATTCCCCGAAAACATCTCTCATTGACCACAGTTTATTAAAAAAATGGATCTACCACCGGTCCAACAAAGTCCAGTGGGGAAACCTGTAACATACAAAAAAATTACTCAGTGTTTGGCTGAAAGTCCTTAGGTCAACATGTATACTGAATAATGTCCTACAAATAGGCATAGTCCCATGTACGTACATAGAAAAGACTCCAGGTAGGTTGTCAAGGCCCCAGGTAGGTAGATATGTAGGCAGGCAAGGTCCCAGGTAAGGAGGCAGGCAAAGCCCAAGGTAGAAAGGTAAATGAGCATGGTCCAGGTAGGTAGGTAAACCCCCGTTAGATGAGGTAAGCCCTAAGTAGTTTGGTAGGCCAAATGTAGGTAGGTTAGTAGGTCCAGGTAGGTAGGCTCCAGGTCAGTGGTTAGGACTTGGGTTGGTTGGTAGGCCCAAGGAAGGGAGGTTGGTAGGCACCAGGTAAGTTGGTTGACCCTGGGTAGGTAAGTAGGCTGGCCCCAGTTAGGTACTATAAGTAGGTAGGTGATATGTAGGCTCAAGTTAGGTAGGTAGATAAACCCCTGGTAGGGGGTAAGTATACCTCAGTTAGGTGATTAAATAGGCCCCAGGTAGATAGGTAGACAGTAGGTAGGCTCCAGGTAGGTCAGTCGATAGGGCTTCATTAGTGAAAAATAAATAAAAAACTCCCCCAAAGAGTGGAAGAATCGCTTCTCCAATTAAAGCCCGGTGTAGGTGGTGCAATGATGTGACATCATCACGCCGTCTATATCAAAACTCACGGCCTACGCTGGGTAGGTCTAATGTCGGGAGCAGGTTGCTTTATGCTCCGCTAAGGGCTGTAACTGTTTGTGTGTCCCAATGATGTGAAAATAGTTAATTAGGCTGCGTAGACCCGGGCCTGGCTTTTCTGAGGCATGATGTGCTGGCCAGGTCCCTGCGGCAGAGAGCCCCTTAGCAGCTACTTTGGCGGCAGTTCCTCCACTGCTGTATACCTAGCTATCTATATACTAAATGCTACATACCTACAGAGGACTGTATATATACTTACAGGGGGCTGTATTCCTACAGGGGGCTCTTTACCTACCTATCTCCAGGGGACTATATACGTACAAGGGGGCTGGATATGTACTTACTGGAGGCTGTATATCTATAGAGGGCTATTTACCTACAAGGGGCTGTATATCTACTTACAGTGGACATAGATACCTATCTATCTACAGGGGGCTATATACCTACTTACATGGAACATATATACCTACCTATCTACAGGGGACTGTGTCACATACACACTTAGAGCACATGACGTGGGTGCCACTGTAATGGAGTTAATTTATTCCCACTCAGTTCTATTTGCACTCGCCTCTCACTCATGTGGCAAATCGAGCATACATCACACCTCAAGACATTTTCAGCACCCCAACAATATTCCGCTGCCACGACTTTCCTTAATAATCAAAAAGAAAAGGAAATCAGAGGGAAGGGCTCTGATCCACAAATACCACTTACCAACGATTACAGGGTTACCTCGCTGCTCTCCAGCAGTTACAGGGCTAAAACACTTCTTCGAGGTTATGGGTTCTTTGGGCAAACAAGGACTAGACTTATTAATTGTTTGTATTTAATATGAAAAAGGTACAGTGCTTACATATAAAAATACAATAAAATGGGAGAAAACATAGAAAATTCCTAACACAATGGTAGGTTTTCAGATCCTGGGGCATGAAAAAAATGGAGCCCAACTCAATTAGCAATTGAACCCCAAACTATATACAATGATTTGGGCCATGACGGTGTACTTTAAAGGCCACTCAGCCATCTCAGATTTAATAATTACTTTCTACCTAATTGGCTAGGAATATGATAAGGTGGGTCGGACAACCCATCCTTAATAAGGAGGGCTACTCGCTTTGCCCACTAGATAGCATACACAGGTTACTCTTCAGTTTGACCAGGTCATTTGAACCCTGACCTTTTCTGCAACAGACACCTTTGCCAGAGCAGGTTTTACCCAGTTATCTCAGCATTTTATGGCCCAGGAGGGTCAAGGGGCACATCTGGTTTTGGCTTCTTTTCATATACTATTGAAGTTTGTATATATAAAGGGGCAATAAAAATTAAAAAAAAAATGCTGTTTAAAAGACACAGAGAGTGAACATGTAAACAAGTGGTAAGAGGAATAGTTTTAAAGGGCTATATGATATACCACACATTAAGGCTACAAATTCCATTTGCAAAAGTCACTCAAATATAGGATATACAATACATGCATGGCTACAACAATACATAATACACACCATATTCTACTCTACAACATTACACCTTCCCCTTTTGGAGTGGGAGTGGGGGACTGGCTCACCTGCCATCTCCTGAGCCCGCCTCTGTCCTCCCCTGGCGAGAGAGACCATCTGCATTACCATGCTCAATGCCCTTTTTGTGTTGTATGGTACAGTAAATTCATATTGCTGTACCACCATGCTCCACCTGAGCAGCTTCCAATTGTCTCCAGCTACTCTGTTGAACCAGCTAAGTGGGTTATGGTCGGTGACCACTGTAAAGGTAAGGCTCTAGTTTCCTCAGGGCCCACACAATTGCCAAATACTCCTTCTCAATAGTGGCATAGGAGACTTCCTTTGGCAGGAGTTTACCTGATCAGGTAAAGAACTAGGTGCTCCTCCACCTTCAGATTCACCTGATTGAGGATCTCAACTAGCCCATAAGTGCTGGCATCAGTTTAGATCATGAACCTGCTGGAAAAGTCTGGAGCTTGGAAGACAGGTGAGCTGGCCAAGGAAGCCTTTAGTGCAGCAAAGAACTGCTCACATTGGAGACAACTTGGGAAAGTTTTTTGTTTGTGAGGTCAGTAAGGGGCTTCATCAGGGCACTGTAGTTCTGCACAAACTTCCAGCTATACCCTAAAAGGACATCCCCTGTTTCTTAGTTCTGGGAGTGGGCCAGGCTGTATTGGGCTCTGTTTTCTCCTGTTCAGGTCTTAGTACCCAACCCCTCACAGTGCACCCCAGCCATGGCTATCTGACACTTCCTTGGCCTAATGGTCAGACCTACTGATTTGAGTCTCTCTAGGACTTTGGACAGTTGTGCAAGGTAATCCTCCCAGAAATTGCTAAAAATTGCTATGTCATCGAGATATGCAACTGCAATCCCATCAAACCCCTCTAGCAGCTGAATGACCAGGTGCTGAAATGTGGCAGGGACATTTTTCATACTATATGGCATAACTAAGAATTCATATAGCCCAAATGGGATTATGAAGGCAGATCTTTCCTGGGCTTCCTTTGTCAGGTGTATCTGCCAATATTCCCTGCTCAAATCCATGATGGTAAGTAGTGATGAGTGATCAGTAAAAAAAATCTAGATCGAGTCGTTTGCTGATTTAAAAAAAAAATCGTGCTGATTTTCAATCTCGATAAATCGCTAAGTCAATGGGAGAAGTCAATGGAGAAGATGATCAGGTTAATTTTTAGTCCAAAACAGTGAGGAGAAGATGGAATAACCATCCACAACAGTAAAGTGGATATGTGGTACAGCTTAATGAAGACAATTTGGCTCTAATAGTCACAGAAAAAATTTAAAGGCTAAAATAATTCATTCTTTTCAATGTCTAACTGAAAAGATGAGGACTGTGTAGCTATAGGAGGTGCAGCACTAGCAGCTGCTATGGGCGTGGTGCCATTGACACATAAGAAGACACTGGTCTTGGAAATGGCACATGGTAACTGGCAGGAGCACCCTATCACTTTTTGCACCAGGGCCCAAGAACATTTCATATATGTGGTGGCAGCAAGAATATCCCTCCGGGGAACAAGGAGGTTCAGCTGGCAGGGCCGTAGTTAAAGTGGGTGCAGTGGTAGCCAGGGCTGCCATAAGTCATCTATTAACCATTTCAAGGCCCCATACAGCTAAATCAAATGGGGCCTCCAGCCATTACTACTTCCTATTTTTAACATATCACTGGGCCCCTTTTTGACAGGAGTACTGCCCTATTTGCACCCCTGGCATCCCTTATACAGTAGCTTGACACCAAAACCAGCACAAATGACCTTTTGGACACTCAGAATAAAATTAGAAAGAAGAAATGAGTATTTGAAACAAGATTTTAGTGACTAGGACATTGACTATCACTGTCTTTTACCGCAGCATGACCCCAAAACCAGCACAGATGCCCTTATGGATCATCAGAAGAAATGAGTATTTCAAACAAGATTTTTGTGAATAGGTCATTGACTATCGCTGTCTTTTGCAGAATGACCCCAAAATCCAGAAAAAACAGTGTTCTTAAATGCATATACTTGGCAAATAAGTGGCAAATAGGAGTAGAAATAGATTTTTTTTCTATATAATATCTGTGAAATGGGTTCTTGTGCAGTGACAGTAAAACAGCATATCAAAAGTATTCTTGAATCTCTATAATTGGTAACTAGGATTAGAAATAGAATTTTTTCTATTACAGCAGTGTAACGACAGTGGTAGTGTATCCGCTGGGCCACCGCAAGCGATGGTGAAAGCCCACGCCAGGGAACGGAATCTAAGTAGAACCCGGTTTTCACCAGAGCCCGCCGCAAAGCGGAATGGACTTGCAGCGGCGGAGAACTACCAGGTCGTTTCCACTGGCGGGACTTGCTTGCGTGGTAGCCAAGGGTAAGCATGGTACAAAATCGTGTGGCTGAGACGTAGTCGGGGATAGGCAGTAGGTCAGGGCAGGCGGCAGAGGTTCGTGGTCAGAAAACGGTAGCGAGATGGTCTGGTACACGGTAGGCACAAACGGAAGCAAGACGCTTTCACAATAGGCTCAGAGGGCACTAAAGATCCGGCACAGGGCTGCCGGAGGAGGAGCCAATATATAGGGTCAGCGGCCGGCAATCAGCCAATTACCGGCGCACTGGCCCTTTAAGAGAGAGAAGGCCGTGACGGGCGAGCCTGGAATCAGGAGCGGGGTCGGGTAAGCGGTTGCACGCCGCGGGACGAGCGCGCCCATGGATCGGCGCACGGTCCGTGCGGCCACTCGCCCGCGGCACCTGGGAGGGAGTCGGAGAACGAAAGCGCCCGCAGCCCGGGGGCTGGGCTGCGGCGCCGTTCGTTACAAGCAGCATGACCCCAAAACCACCAAAAATGCCCTTATGGACACTCAGAATAAAATTCGCTACAATAAATTTATATTTGAAACAAGATTTTTTTGAATAGGACATTGTCTATTACTGTATTACAGCAGCATGACCACATGATGCTGTTATAGCAGCATGACCACAAAAGCAGCAAAAAAGACCTTTCGTACACTCAATAAAATTAGCAAGAAAAAAATAGTATGTAAAATAAGCTTTTTTTTCAATACGACCATTACTATTGCTGTCTTTTACAGTGACCTGACCCCAAAACAAGCAAAAATGTCCTTATGGATACTCAGAATAAAATTTTCAAGAAGAAATGAGTCTTTGAAACAAGATTTTTCTGAATAGGACATTGATTATTGCAGTCTTTTACTGCAGCATGACCCCAAAAGCAGCACAAATGCCTCAATGGACATTCAGAATAAAATTAGAAAGAAAAAATGTATGAGAAATAAGCTTTTTTCAATACGACCTTCACTATTGGTGTATTTTACAGTGCCCTGACCCCAAAACCAGCAAAAATGCCCTTATGGCACCCCCATTAAATTTGCCGAAGAAATGCGGAAACGGTTGATAGGAGGCCCAGAGAGCTGCAACGCTGATTTTTGGGTGAAGCAGTGTGCGAATCCCGGAAATGTGGCTAAGACCTCGGCCTTCCTCAAGGCAGTAAAGACCGGGGGTTTTAGGCTTAGAGTCCCCTATAGAAAACGTTTTGCCCCTCCATATAAAATTCGAAAAACCTTACGTAGACCATTTACTTTTGTTCAGCAACAAAGAATATTTGGCAAAGGATTTGTACATTATGCCATAAACTTCGGGAAGGGGTGAAGGAGCTCAGGTTCCTTTTCATGAGTGGGGGACGAATGAGTTCACTTGAAAAGCTGGCTGACGCCCAATTTCCACCAGGTGCTCTTTCCGTGGCTTCCTTTTTTCCCTATCGTTTTCCTTGACGCACGGGAGGAAACTTCGCTTTGGGTGCGATTGTGCTCCACATGGACGTTGATTCTTTGGAAAGGGTTTTCCCCTTGATTGTTGTTCACATTTCCCAATTTTTATACCAACGCATGCTGTGTAACTTGTAGATCCTGCCAATTTGCCAAGATAGCATTTTGGACATCCCTTTTTGTATGGTCCCTTTTTCCCCTTAAATGTAAACAATGTGCCCTTTTGTAGGGCATGTAGTGAAAAGGGCAAAAAACTTCATGTTAAGAAAGGGTCTGGAGAAAATATCGGGTTCCCACCCCTTTTTTGCCTCTTGTGTTTGTATTTTCATACCTTTAAAAAGGGCGAGCCCATTGATAGGAAAAAACCAGTTTCCCTTTCCTCCTCTGAGGGCTCAGAATTGGGCATTGAGCAGCAAATCATCCTCTTTGGCCTCTTGATCTTTGAAATGCCTTGTGACCGCAAGTTGTTTTTCATCAAAGAGGTCTTAAATATGGATTATCCAGTGTGTCTGTTTATTGAGTGATTTTGGCCCCCTCTTTGCTTGTTTGGACAGATGATGATGATGACGTTTTTGTGGCTGTGACTGGAAAGGGAAAAGGAGTTAAAACCATGGCGCAGAGTGGGTTAACCATGAAGAACAGATTGGTGTGTCTTAGAAATGAGACGCACAGGGGAAAGACCCCAAACGATGACAGGCTGTGTTTGGATGACGATGTGATCTTGTTATTTCTGGAACATGGAAGAAGTGCTTTTCTCGTACCCCTATCTCCCCTTCCTAGTCCCTCCTTGTCGCTAAAAATCTCTAGTTCGCTCCCCGTTTAAAAAATTAAATATTATAAAGGTCTAGAAGATTTGTTTACAGTCTCTTATTGAAGAAAAATGTCTCCAAAAAAAGCAAATCCAAAAGTTTTAAAACCCCATAATTTCCAACTGGCAAATTGGATTGAAAAGAAAAGTTTCTATGGAAAATTTTTGTGAAATAGGGTCTTATGGAAAAAAACTTAACACCCAAAACAACGTGTTTTTGATTCAGTCCCCTTTTAATTTAAACCCGCCAAGTAGGGGTAGCAAAGACTTTTTTTTTAGAAATAGTAGAAATGTGGTTTTATGGAAAACTGACAACCAGGATTAGAAAAAATAATTTTTTTACGGAAAATCTAAGAAATGTGGTTTATGCGACAATGATAACCAAAGGGGTAGAAAAGAAATTTTTTCTATGGAATTTTAAACATGTGGGGTTTTAAAAAATAAAAATTGTTCAATTTTTAACTTTTTTTCAATTAAATCGCTCATCTCTACTCATAATTATTATGTTTTCAATGGGAGTATTCCACCGTTTGGGGCACCCGTGAGGAGCCCCTGTGTTCTCCTTTTTGCAAATCTGCTCCTAGGCTGATGGGAGAGTACCATCGTCGTTTGTGGTCCGCACATCAGGAACACATTATGTTTTTAGGACATTATAGATCTGCGGTCCCCAACCTTTTTTCCACCAGGGACCGGTTTTATACCAGACAATTTTTCCACGGCCCGGTGGGGGCAGGGTTATTAGGGGCGGAGTTATTAGGGCGGGTTATTAGGGGCAGGGTTATTGACGGGGTTGGATATTTAGAATCACACACAAAGAAAAAAAAAACAATCAAGTGTATACTGTGTCATTTGTAGGTATAATATGGGGTAACCAGTATTTTATAACTGCAGACTGACTGTCAGCTCTGTGAGTCAGTATTATATTAATGCTGATCCACAGAGCTGACAGTCAGTCTGCTGTAATTTTTGATCAGCATTATACATATATATATATATATTTATTATATATATATATATATATATATATAATATATATATATATATAATATACATATGTAATCAGCTCCGTCATATTAGAGATACATGCCCCCTGTTAGTTAAAAATTTAAATACATGCCCCCTCCAGAAATTAAGAAAAATAAATTTCCCCCCAGTAATGTAGAATTAAAAATGCCCCCCCCCAGTAAGAAAAAGTAATTTTTGCCCCCCAGTAATATGTAAAGAAATCCCCCCCTAAGTTTTTTGAAGGGAAAAATATTGCCCCCTCCGAAATTTGATAGAATAAAATAATATGCCCCCCCCCCAGTAAATAGAAAAATAATTGCCCCCCAGAAATTAGATAAAAATGCCCCCCCAAAGTAATAATGGAATAAAAAATTCCCCCCTTTTATTTTGGGAAAATTAATGCCCCCCCATAATTGTTAAATTAATTTCCCCCCTCAGTAAAAAATTGCCCCTATAAGGGGTTGGGTAGAATTTAATGCCCCTTCCATAATTTTAAATTAAATTGCCCCCCAGTAATATAAATTATCCCCCCCCAAATAAATGAAAGTAAATGCCCCCCCCCCAGTAATAGAAAAATAATCCCCCTCATAATATGGTTAATTAATCCCCCCTCCATTTTAAGAAATAAATAATACCCCCCTGCGAAATTATAAAAAAATTAATGCCCCCCCCAGAAATAGGGCCCCCCAAAGAAAAAATGCCCCCCCAAAAAGTGAAAATTTGCCCCCTTGGTTAATATGCCCCCTGTGGTAACCCCCCCCAGTAATATCCCCCAAAAGGGATATGCCCCAAAAGAAATTTTGCCCCCAAAGTAATATGCCCCCAAAATTTGTTATCCCCCCACGGGAAATACCCCCCCTTTAGTATTTGCCCCCAAAAAAAATTTTCCCCAAGTAATATGCCCCCATAGTGATATCCCCCCCAGTAATTTTGCCCCCAAAGTGATATACCCCCACAGTATATGCCCCAAGTTTTATGCCCCTTAGTGATATCCCCTTTTTGTGAATCCCCCCCGTAATATGCCCCTCCAGAAATTAAATTACCCCCATATTTAATATACCATAGAAAATATGCCCCCCGTAATATCCCCCAAATAGTAATATTCCCCCATAGTGATATTCCCCCCCCGAAATTTGGCACCTCCAGTAATATGCCCCCATAGTAATATGCCCCGGGCCCCATATTTGATATGCCCCTCCAGTAATTTCCCAAACCTTTGTGATATCCCCTTTCCGTAATAGGGCCCCCATAGTGTTATCCCCCCAGAAAATAGGGCCCCCTCCATAAATATCCCCCAAATAGTGATATGCCCCCACATTTAATATCCCCCCTTTGTGATATGCCCCCAGAAATGCCCCCCAAAGTAATTTTTGCCCCCCAGTAATATGCCCCTTAGTGATATGCCCCTAAAGTAATTTCCCCCTCCAGAATTATCCCCCTAGTAATTTCCCCCCTAGTGATTTCCCCCCTAAAGTAAATATGCCCCTCCGTAATTTTGGCCCCCCATTTTAATATGCCCCCTTTGTGATATCCCCCCCTCGTAATATCCCCTTGGTAATATCCCCCATAGTGTTATCCCCCTCGTAATTTGCCCCCCCCCAGTAATATGCCCCCAAAAAGGGGAATAGGGCCCCATAGTGATATGCCCCCCTAGTGATATGCCCGGGGCCCCATGGGTGTTTATGCCCCCCAAAGGAAAATTATGCCCCCATGGTTTAATTACCCCCCAAGTGATTTCCCCCCTTTGTGATATGCCCCCACAGTGATATCCCCCCAAAATTTAATATCCCCCCCATGTGATATGCCCCCCATAGTGTTTTCCCCCCAATAGGGGATATGCCCCCCCAGTAATATGCCCTCCGAAATTTATGCCCCATAGTTATATGCCCCTTAGTGATATCCCCCTTTTTTCCCCTAGTAATATCAAATAGTTATATGCCCCTCCAGTAATATTCCCCCTATAGTGATACCCCCCCAAGAAATATGCCCCTCCGTAATTTGCCCCCTTTGTGATTTCCCCCCCATAGTTTATGCCCCCCAATTTTCCCCCCGAAAATATCCCCCCCATAAAAAGACCCTCCAGTAATTTTGCCCTCCATTTTAATATGCCCTCCCAGTAATTTGCCCCCTTTATTTGATATGCCCCCTCGTAATATGAACCCCAGAAATTATCCCCCTTTGCAGAAATTTTCCCCCCTTATTTGATATCCCCCCTTTTCAGTAAAAAGGCCCCTTCAGTAATTCCCCCCCCAAGTGTTATGCCCCCCGGGAATATCCCCCTCCGAAAAATAGGGCCCCTCATTTAATATGCCCCTGCAGTAATATGCCCCCTTTGTGTTTTGCCCCCATGTGATTCCCCCCCCATTAATATGCCCCCCAGAAAAAATTCCCCCATGGATTTTCCCCCCTCAGTAAAATTCCCCCTTTGGCGGTAATATGCCCCCAAAAGTGATTTGCCCCCTGTATTATCCCCCTCCAGTAATATCCCCCCAAAAATTTGTTTATGCCCCCTTATTAATATCCCCCCCCAAAAATTTCCCCCCATAGTGTTTGGGTTTTTGCCCCCCCCCCCAAAGTAATATGCCCCAAAGAAATTATAAACCCCCTTAGGGGTTTTATGCCCCCAATTTTGATATGCCCCCCCTAATTAATTTTTCCCCTTTTTCCCCAAGTTATATGCCCCCAAAAAGTAAAATATGACCCCTTTGTAATTTCCCCCAAAGTAATATGCCCCCATAGTAATATGGGCCCCCATAGTGATATGCCCCCTCAGTAATTTGCCCCCAAAAAAATTTTTAAAAATCCCCCCTTTAGTGTTATCCCCCCTTAGTGATATGCCCCTCCAGTAATTTTGGCACTTAGTGATATCCCCTTCAAGTAATATCCCCCCATAGTGATTTTTCCCCCCCCAGTAATATGCCCTCCAGTAATATGCCCCCTGTAATATGCCCCACAGAAAATATCCCCCCCCTTAGTGATATGCCCCCCCCCTTTAATATCCCCCCCCCAGTAATATGCCCCTCGGTAATATGCCCCCCCAGTAATATGCCCCCCCAGTAATATGCCCCTCCAGAAATATGCCCCCTATTGATTGCCCCCCAGTAATTTTTCCCCCCCTCGTAATTTTGGCCCCCTTTGTTGGATAGCCCCCTCAGTAATATGCCCCTCCGTAATCTCCCCCCTTAGTGTTAGGGCCCCCCCGTAATTATGCCCCCCCCAGTAATTTTCCCCAAGTAATATGCCCCCAAAAGTAATATCCCCCCCCAATTTAATATGCCCCAAAAGTGATTACCCCCAAACATTTTAAAAAATTTTTGGCCCCCACGTAATATGCCCCCTAGTGATATGCCCCCACAGTTTTTTTGCCCCAAAATATTTGATAGGGCCCCCCAAATTTTAATTCCCCAAGAAAATATGCCCCCAAAGAAATATCCCCCCATAGTAATATGCCCCCTTTAGGGGATATCCCCCTTTCCAGAAATTTTTGCCACCTTGTGAATGCCCCCCCCTTTAATATGCCCCCATAGTGATATGCCCCCCAGTAATTTGCCCTCCGATAATTTGCCCCCATAGTGATATCCCCCCAAAGGTAAAAAGCCCCCTAGTTATATGCCCCCCAGTAATATGCCCCCCGTAATTTGCCCCCTTTCCCCAGAAATATGCCCCTGCAGTAATTTGCCCCCATAGTAATATGCCCCCCTCATTTAAATGCCCCCGGGCCGTAAATCCCCCTGCATTTTAATATGCCCCCATAGGGGATATGCCCCTCAGTAATATCCCCCTTCAGTAATATCCCCCCATAGTGATATGCCCCCCGGTAATAAGCCCCTCCAGTAATATGCCCCCCCCAGTAATATGCCCCTCCAGTAATTTGCCCCCATAGTGATATGCCCCCATAGTGATATGCCCCCTAAAATTTAAATATCCCCCTCCAAAATTATCCCCCCATAGTGTTATGCCCCTCAGTAATATCCCCCCATGTGATATGTCCCCTTAGTAATTTCCCCCATAGTAATTTTCCCCCTCCAGTAATATGCCTCCATTTTTGATACCCCCTTAGTTATATGCCCCCCCAGTAATATGCCCCCATTTGATACCCCCCCTCAGAAAATATCCCCCTCCAGTAATTTCCCCCTAAAGGAAATATGCCCCCAAAGTAAAAAAAAAAAAAAAAAAAAGGAGAGAGATTTTTAAATTTCCCCTTTTCCGACCCTGCAGGGGTTTCACCCCCCATCGTCCTTCCCCGACGAGCCGCGCGCGCAGGGGGTGTGACATCACTGCTCATCACACTCCCTGCGCCGCTGATCTGTAGATGCGGCGCTCAATGAGCGCCGCATCTACAATGATAGGGAGAGCAGCGGCGGTAATGCATCGCCGCTGCTCTCTCTAT
Organism: Phyllomedusa bahiana; assembly: GCA_025379985.1. Lineage (NCBI taxonomy): Eukaryota > Metazoa > Chordata > Amphibia > Anura > Hylidae > Phyllomedusa > Phyllomedusa bahiana. The sequence continues at coordinate 56,150 of JAODAL010018999.1, read as the reverse complement.
AGTGAAGCAGCCGCACGATGTGTGCAGCTCCTAAGTCTGCGCGGCCGGATTACATCGGCCGCGCAGAGAAAATGACGGCCGCCCGGACTAAAGTCACCGGGCGGCCGGCATCATATGTAGCCGGTGCCGCGGACCGGCAGGGGACGGGCTACAGCCCGGTGCCAGTCCGCGGACCGGCGGTTGGGGACCCCGTTATAGATGATAATGTCATCATGTGGTCTCAATCTAGGGACGCTTTCTTGGGCTCTGCACAGGGTCTCAACAAATGGTCTCAAATTTACCTATGAGACTAATAACTTTTAGCTGGTTTTTCTTGATTTAGTCATTAAGAAATAGTGTTGAGCGATTATTATCGACAAGTTGAAATCGGCCCACAGTTTTTGTTGATCGAAATTTTTAGATCATGCGATATTTGGGTTTAAAAATCTGTGCATCATCTATTAAGATCGCGCCATTTTCGGTGCTTCCTGTCATTTTGTCGGCCAGTAAATAAGCTTACAGAATAGAGCAGGGTAAGATGTGTGTGCGACGTCATGACTGGGATATGTATGGTTGCGATTGGCTGGAAAAATCACATGACCTCGTTTTACATAGAACAGCGTTTCCTGTTCAGCCTCAGTGCCTCTCCAGCGTCTCAGAGCAGAAGGACGTGCGCTCTGCTTGTGTCCAAACAGCTCACGAAATTATTCTATTTCTTCACAGAGAAACCTCTACATTAGATGTGATCCTTACAATTTAGTTAGATTAGAGATGGAAGATTTTAAAGTAGTTAGCTAGAGAATTTTAAAGGAGCATTACCCTGTAAAGTCACGGAGAGGGAGGGGGGGGGCCCACGGGCGAACACAGACAAGCTCTATAAAGAATACTGGAATAGTTCACCAAACTTAGTGTAGACATTGCACTGCAATAGCTTTATTATTAACAGTTTTCTATTGAAAAATTCTTTGGATATTGTGCACCTAACTTATATTAGGATACACATCAATTCTAGTACCTTGCATGTCTCTTAGTTATGTGGCAAAACACCACTTTTATTATCATATACAGTTCAAATAGGTGTTTTCATTTTCCATTTTGCCCATTCCACCATTTGTTGATATATCCACCTTTGCACTTAAATTGAATCACAATTTTATAGTCACCACAGGTGAATTGAAAAGGTCCAAATATATCCTTGTATTATACGGAACACATCACATAAACGTGTTTATTTACCTGGCGCACTACAGCTTTGTTCATTGAGGCAGCTTGCTCATTAAATTTGAATACAGCAATTTTATAGTCACCACAGGTGAATTGTAAGGTGTCCAAAAAAAATCTGTCTTATACGAATACATAACAGATAGTGTTTTTTGACTTTGGCGCATTACAGCATTTTGTTCATTGAGGCAAGCATTGCACTTAATCTGAATCCAGCAATTTTTATAGCTGTTGATTTTGCTTTGCCGTCTTTTTAATATGAGACTTTCCAAAACTCTTCATACCTTCTCAAATTATTATTTTCAGTACAAGTAAGCGAAATTTCAGGTGGTAACGAGCAAAGAGTGGTAGACAAGGAGAGTATAGGTACGAGAGAAATAGGTGCTCCTTCCAGGGTGCTTGGGCGACCAACACGCATGCCAGACGGATCGTCAGTTGCAGGAACGTCAGCCTGTACAACCGCTGGGGGTCATGTCCCTGAGAATCTCAGGAAACGAACAGCGTCGCCATCTTTCCATCAAAGGTTAATTGCACCTGCACCATCATCTTACCACCCTATCCCCAATCCACACAGTCATAACATCATCATCCCAGCAACCGTCCAACAAGAAGCAGCCCGAATGTCAACTCGTGTACCCACCACTATGGATAATCCAATTTTCTGAAGTACCACATTGATGACAAAATGCCGGTTGGGTTCAGAAAGGCATGTTAAAAGATCAATAGGCCCTAAGAGGATGATTTCTCTGCTCCAGACGCCCAGTAACTTAAGCCATCAGAGGAGAGAAGGAAGGCCGTCAATCGCAAAAATCCCCGTGCGGTCGGCAACGCCTTGCAGTCCTCTTGCCCTTGAACCCGCAGCTCCTGGATGCAGAATGTCAGGACGACGAAGACACCTGTGTTGATGATGATAAATGACGACATGCGATCAACGTATCTGTTTCAGCAGAATTTGCTTGCGAAGCACTTCATCACTGGACGAGGATGAAGACATGGGTGTAGTGTCAGTACGGGTTCCGCCACAAAAAAGGATAGCGTCGCAGAATGACCGCTGATAAGGATTCCCGCCACCACGGTCAAGGCAAACCTCCCGCTCCTTCGCATATACACCGACAAAAAGGTCCCGGACCTCTCAAGCAGCCTGGGCCTTTCTTTGAGCAAGCCTCTATTCACCCATCGATGTCCATTCATGCCGCTATAGGCTGTAAACGCATAAGTAGATGCAAGAACCGTAGGTTGTTAAAAACCACACACCAACATGTCTTATTCACATGCTAGCGAATTGTCATGAGTTGAAAATGGAGACACACTAGGCCAAAAAATGCCAAACCGACGCCGGGCCCTCCAACCACTGTCAACACAATAGACGTCACAACAAAGGCCTCTTCACTTCTCCGCCTACCTCCTCCTATCGCCACCGGTGGGGAGCCAAGGCGTTCCCAGCCTGCCCATGTCTCTCAAGTCAGGATCAGGGATCAGCCTACCGCTTCAGCCTCCCCGTCGCCCTAGTAACACCACAACACCAGAGACGCCAGCCTAACCCCTTCTCCTTCCTCCAGTTTGATGAGATCTGCACGCCGATACACCGGCCAATCTAGCAGCCGCCTTCTGTCTTCAAAGGTTAGGAGCAAGAAGAACAACTTTAACCCAAACCATCCCAAAGCCAAATGCCTGAAAGCGGCATTCCAGGTTTAGGGCCAAGGAAATTGTTGCCTTTCCGTCTGGTGGACACAGATGGTTACCGCCACGTTCATGGCCCTTTGCCTGCCCCCAAAACCAATGCCGAGGCAGGCATTTCTATTCCAGAAAAGCCCGTCCCTTGCCCTGGCCAGGCCACGTGTCATAACTAAAATTTCAAGCGCGTTGTCAAGGAACTTGGCAGAAAAGTCCATCCTGAACACCGTGACCATGGACTAGAAAAGCAACGGCCCAAGGCCGCTATATCTCTGGTGACCAGCACACTGGTTGAGCTGGTGGATGTCTCTGGGTGACGTGTGGCTCTCAGGCTCGGCGCACGCTCTACAAAAAAGCAGGGATGGTTGCAGGTGTTCTTTCCACCAAGGTCCTCTGGTGTGCATCACGTGCCCAGAAACCAGGCTGTGTTGAAATTAATCTGTCCCTTTATGGAGACCGTGCCACACACAGAGGTCAGGAGCTGTGACTGCTCTCCGCAACGAGACCCGAGCGCTGGCTGGGTGCCAAGAACCTAGTTCCAGGCAAGGTGGGTGTGGAAAAACGGCAAATCTGCTGGCCGCCCTAAAGATCGGTAGGCAGAGCACATCCCATGCCTGGCACATGTCATGAACCTTGTCCGTCCAGAAATTTCTAAAGAGCATACCCGGTCTGGAATTCTGCTGAGGAAGGCCGAATCTAAGTTCGCACTTCCACCGTTCGTCACCCTGCTTCGTCCCGCCTGGCTGCATTTCAGCGTCAGCTCGGCCTCCCCGTCAACCGTCTCATTGTTGACGTGGAAACCACGCTGGAATTCCAACCCTCTCCAATTCTCCAGCGATTGTGGCAGCATCGCAATGGCCATTACGCATTACGGAAGTGACACAATGGCCAGGACAAGCAGCGGTGCGGACCGCGGGTGTTGAGCCACCTAGATTGGAGGCAGGTGAAAAGAGCTCAGCACCATCCTTTGCCAGTTTTGTGAAGAAGCGCACCAAAATGGTCAGTGCGGACAATGCCCTTGTTCAGCATGAGCATTGTGGATATCTTGTTATCTTGAGACGATCGTTGACACCTCTGAAACAACAGTTCCCGCCAGCGTGACGGAGGAAGGAGAAGGACACAGAAGCGGACACGAGCCTTTCTCGCTCCGTCAAATCCACAATGCCCACGTTTATCACAATTTCATATGCGGTCCATAAGGCAGAGGTCGGGGTCCAGAGCAGTGCAAGGTGGCACATCACTCTCAGAGTGCACCATCTCAGGCAAGTCAGGGCTGTGTTGAACGTGTCGGAGCAGCGGAGGAGGAGGCAGGAGGAGGAGTTATCTAGACACCGACTTACTGCCGTCCCTGCCATGGAAAGAGGTTTGGCGTGAATTTGATGCGGCAAGGAAGATGAGGAAGATCATTTGCTAGTGGCCTCCTCGACCCAGAGGCATGTGGAAATCAAGGCACCAACTCTCCGCGATGAGTGCTTGGAGCTCCCATTTCCTCCAACATGATCCTTTGCAATAAGGCCCATCAAAAATAACAACATTTACTGGGTGGCCACCCACCTGGATCCCCCGTACAAAACAAAACTCATCACTTCCTTCCACCCACCCCAAAAGGAGAGTAAAATGCAGGAAATGAGACCCTTGCTGATCGATCAACTGGAGACATCTGTTGCGTCTGCTTCACATATCCCGCCAAATGTCACGTGGAACAACATCAGCGACGTGACAACAAGTAGAATGCCAAGTAGCTGTAAGTGGCAAGCAGCAGCAGGCCACGGTGTCAGAAGCCCTAATGGGTACCTCTGGCAAATTTTTGTTTTACCACCTCACCAACGGCAATGCATTGCATGGCACACTACCAAACACACAGAACAGCTTAAGAATGCATGGTGCACGACTATCTGGCGTCTCCACACCTGATGTTTTTGGTATGTGTTCCGGACCAATAGACTTCTGAGTATCCAAAAATTGAACGGAATGGCCCAGCAGGCTCGCCACGCCATAAGATTGGATGTCCGTCCCATCAGCCAGCGTCATATCTGAATGCGGACTTTAACATCACAGCAGGAGGAGTCCATTACAGACAAACGCATTCCGGGCTTTCCCACAGATATGGTGAACGTTTGACTTTCATCAAGATGAATCAGTCATGGATCACTGATTATTCGTGGCTCCAATTGCGAGGTCACCGATTAGTTGCCTGTCCTACTTCACATTCCTCTTCAAATCAGAAATGGTCCCTTTGAAAAATGTTTTTTAAAATTATCATTTCATACTGCAATTTGTATTTCACTATCGCAACATTTCATTTTGGCTGTTTTTGCTGTGAGTGAGACTGTAAAAAGACAGCAAGGTTTCATGACAACACCGTATTCCATTACCTCACTTTATCGTTAGAAGTTTTCCCGCATTGAGGGTTCCAATGGTTTTTGAGGTCATGTTCCGTGAGATACAGCTATAATTTATGGTCCATTGGAACAGAAACTTGTCTTTATAAGTGGCTCTTCTCCTCAAAATTTTTAATAAGTGCTGAGAGTTCATATTTATAATTTTTGGGGCATGGTAGCTGTGAGATAACGCAATAATCATGGTCATTTAGAACAAGAAATGTGGCTTATAAAGTGCATTTTCTCCTCACAAATTTATAATAGTGGCTGGAGAAGTCAATATTATAATTTATTTTTGGGGTCATTTAGCTGTGATATACAGCAATAACATTGTCCTTTGAACAGAAATGTGGCTTTTTTAAGTGGCAATTCTCCCTCACTAATTACAATTTTTAAACAGTGGGCTGAGAAGTCATTTTTTATAATTTTTTTGGGTCATGCTGCTATTGAAATCACAATACTACAGTTCTATAATAAAAAAATTTTTATCTAACAGAAATTGTTCCTCACAATTGACCAAAGTGGCTCAAGGGTCATGCATTGAATTTTTGGGGGCATTTTGCTTTGAAAATGCAGCTATACTACATACCTATTATAAAAAAATTTTTGTTTCTAACAGACATTTGTTACTTCACATTGTCCAAAAGGCTCAAGTGTCATGCTTTGAATTTTTGGGGGGCAATTTGGCTTTGAAATGCAGCTCTATAAACTACAGGTCCTATTTATAAAAAAAATTTTTGATTTCTAACAGACAAAACTTGTTCTTCACAATTTGTCCCAAGTGGCTCCAAGGATCATGTCTTTGAATTTTTGGGCATTTTGCTTTGAAATGCGCTATAAAACAGGTCCTAATTATAATAAAAATGTTGTTTCTAACAAGACATTTGTTCTACAATTGTCAAGAGTGGCTCAAGGTGATGGTGCTGTCAGAAAACAGGAATAGGATGACACTGTTTAAATTGGACACATATTGCAAAATGACTGTTAGTTTGCAAGATCTTTAACATAGCTATCAATCCTGTATTGAGACTAAACCCATATAATACAATTACAAAAAGATAAACAAAGACAATGTGTGGGATTCCATCCAATATTAAAAATGTGTTTTCTAGAAATTAAACTACTAAAAAAACTTGCATTACAGAAAAAAGCAGGTAAAAAAAATTCCTCTGAATTGTACAATGGGAGGTACATGGAAAACCTGACCAATGTATGATATTCAGAGGACTGGAGTATGGAGCACGGACAAGAAACAAATTACAGAGACACTTTCGCTCCAGCACGTGAGTACAATAAGAAAAAGATGCCAAGGAAAAAGTGTCACCTGGTTGGAACAGGAGCTTAACCACAGTATTTCCCAAGTGAAGCTTCAATTGGTCCCGCAACTCATACAGAGGGCCAGCGCTAACCCAGGACATGGACCAGTACATGACCAGTGAAACTAAAATGGGGGCACTTTTTAATAATCTGTGGGTCAGACATGTTTAATGGTCATTATTCTGCGTACAGGACAGATAAAGTTAATGTCCAGTACAACTAAAAATTGGTGTCAAAGACTCGCCTTTTCTCCCGGCACTATTTGAATATGGGGTCGACAGGTTTTAATTGTCATACTGCGGTCCATGACAGGTATAGTCCAAATGTCCAGTTCAACTAAAATGGTGGTTTGAAAGACTCCCTTTTCTCTTTCCCGGCACATATTTAATCTGATGTCATACAGTTTAAGTGTCATTCTGCGTACAGACAAGATATAGTCAATGTCCAGAGAAACCTAAAATTGGTGGTTGAAAAGACACCTTTTCCGCACTTTATTAATCTTGGGGTCATGCCGGTTTTGGGCTCATGCTGTGGCCCATACAGGTATAGTCAATGACCAGTGAAAACTAAAATGGTGGTTGAAGACTCTTTTTCCGGGCACTATTAAATGGGGTGTCATGCATGTTTGGGGCTCAAGCTGTGGCCCGGACAGGTATAGTCAATGTCCAGTGAAACTAAATGTGGTTTGAAATACTCCTTTTTTATTCCGGCCACTTTTTAATCTGGGGTCATGCAGCGATTTTGGGGCTCATGCTGTGGCCCAGGACAGGTATAGAGTAAATGACCAGTAAACTAAAAAGGTGGTTGAAAGACTCCTTTTACCGGCACTTTTTAATCTGGAGGTCATGCGGTTTGGGGCTTATTCTGTTGCCCCAGGACAGTATAGTCAATGTCCAGTGAAACTAAAAATGTGGTTCACAGACTCTTTTTCCCCCGGCACATTTTGAATTGGGGTCCAGACCAGTTTAAATGGTCATAAACCGCTCCAGTACAGTTATAGTCAATGTCCAGTTCAACTAAAAGGTGGGGTTTGAAAGACCTCCTTTTCCCGGCACTTTTTAATATGTGGGTCAGCACAGTTTGAATGTGTCATTCTGCGGAACAGTGACAGATATAGTCAATGTCCAGTGAAACTAAATGGTGTTGAAAGACCCTTAATCCGGCACTTATTAATCAGGGGTCATGCAGGTTGGGGCTCAAGCTGTGCCAGGACAGTAAATTCAAAGTCCAGTGAAACTAAAATGGGTGGTTGAAAGACTTCCTTTTTCCGTCACTATTTTAATCTGGGTCATGCAGGTTTGGGCGTCATGCTGTAGGCCCAGGACAGGTATAGTCAATGTTCCAGTGAAACTAAAATGGTGGTTGCAAGACTCTCCCTTTTCCCGCACTTTTTAATCTGGGGTCAAGCAGGTTTGGGGCTTCATGCTGGGCCCAGGACAGGTTATAGTCTTACCCAGTGAAACTAAAATGGTGGATGAAAGACTCTTGTTTACCGCACTTTTTAATTCTGGTCAGGGTCAATGCAGGTTTGGGCTCATGCAGTGGCCCAGACAGGTAAAGTCAATGTCCCAGGTGAAACTAAAAAATGTGGTTGAAAGACTCCTTTCCCCAGCACTTTTGAATCTGGGGGTCTGCAGTTTTTGGGGCTCATCTGTTGGCCCCAGGACAGTATAGTCAATGTCCAGTTCAACTAAAATGGAGGTTGAAAGACTCCTTTTCCTTATCCGGCAGTATTTAAATCTGGGGGTCATGCCGGTTTGGGGCTTCATTCACATTCCAGGACAGGGATATACAATGCCCAGTACAACTAAAATGATGGTTCAAATCATACTGCCTTTCTGGCACTATTTTAATTTAGTGGGTGATGCAGTTTTATATTAAGGGTCATGCAGTTGTACAAGACTGGGATAGTGAATGTGTTGATTAAATTTTTCTGTAGGCTTTTATATCCTAATGTGTTGCCTAAGATGTTAGCACAGCACGTATCGATTTGGACTGTTTTGGATGTTAATCTCCAAGCTGTCTCCAGCCTGTTTGGTGTCAAGAAGTGAAGGTGTTGATGAGCTCTCCCCACCATAGACTTTATGGTCATCGCTCATAATCTATACTATCGACTAACGACTAATCCTTGGTCTAAAAATCGGCCGACAATCGACCAGTCTGACCGATATCGATGGCCAACGTAATCGCTCAACAGTATTAAGAAAGGGATAAATGGCACTTTGGAAACAACTGTACACAGAAAACCCACAGCTGTAGACAGCCTTCTTAGGTGAGTTTCCATCCTCTCCCACTAAGATGTAGTATACCTAAGAGCCAACACATCTGGGTCCAACGCAACAGTTCTCCTTCATTTTCATTTAAAAAAGATCCCGATGCTCTTTGGGCAAGATTTAGGAAAGATGGAATTTGCAAACAAAATGTAAGGTCAGGATAAATGGAGTTTGCAGGGATTCGATAATCAGAGAAGGAGAGTGATACAGCAGTACAAATGTGCAAAATTCCAAGATTCTTTATTTTAAATTCGAAAAACCAGGTAACCCAAACAGAGCATAGCCCAAAAACCCTCCTGTCACAGCGAGGCTGACTCTTTTCAGTTGAACAAGTCACCCTTAAGCATGGCATGCTGGCGACCCACTACAAAGACTAGTATATAATGACTAAGAATAAACGCATAAATTATCCGCTTACCTGCCTTCCAGCTGTCCCTCAGCCATCGGACGCCAATCACGCCCGCTTCCGGTATGCAGCCCATGCAACAAAGGCGCCGGGATTGAACGCTAAACGTTTCCATGGGCGTCTCCAGGAAGTGACGCCCCATGTCAACGGGGAAGTGGCATGAGGCGGCCAATAGCGGGAATGCCATGCCCTGCGGCGTCTCCAAGAAAGGAACCCTGCCGTAGTCATGGTGATGAATACCAAACGGTAATACGTCAATATGGGAGGCGGGCCGAAAACATCACCACGCCCATCCCATAACGACAGAGCGCTGGCCAAAAAAACAGCGATACTATTATAAAAACTCTTCAAACAAAGGGCTGACATGCATTATTGACCAGTTGTAAGTCGGGACAATTCAATAACAATACTATATGCAGACAACATTGAAATAATCCATATATAAATCGTACCCTTCTGATGTAATTTAAGGACAGAATGAACTTAGACACAGTTAAAATCAGTACTTGGCCCTGAGGAAAAACACACATGTAGTGCTCTAAGCCGAATAGAAAAAATAAATAAATAAATAAATAAATAAAAGAAATTTGTCATAAATATAATAAAAAATTGAAAATTAATAATTTAAATAATGAAACATCCATTCTCTTTTGAGGTTCAATACCATGGGAACCGCAGTTTCCAATGTGATAATCCAAAACGCTCCCCATTTATGAAAACAAGTGTCCCTAGTGCCCACCGCGTGTAGATTTGACCACTCTGTCAATGCCCATGATTTTTAATTTACTTAAATTTCCTTGGTGTATATCCCTGAAATGGTTTGACAAATGGGATCTATTACGCACAGCAGTACTTGTGATGTCATTCAGATGTTCAAGAATGCGGGTTTTTAAACCTTTCTTGGGTTGGGCTAAATACCCCACAAAGGGGGGTAAAATTACCAATTCCGTGCGGGGGTTCCCCAAAATGCAACCCAAAAGGGGGTAAATTTAAAAGGTAATGTAATTAGGGGGGGGGGAAAAATTCCCCCCCTTTGGTCGGCCTTGGCTGTTATAAAGATCTTGCCGGGGTTTTGACAAATCCACAAAATCTACGGGTTTTTCCCGCCCCAAACCTATAAAACCTTTAAATCTAAGCCACGTTTGTTTTGCCCCTTTTTCGGTTGACTAGATAGGGGCTAACATACCCCCAAAAGAGGGGATTTACGTGTAAATTAAAACGGAGCCCCTACCAAAAAAATATTTAAAAGTGGGATCCCCAAGGATAAGATGGGTAAGTGTTTAAAAAAATAATCTTTTAATTCCCGGGAAATTTGAGTATTTATTTTCCAATACTAAAAAATTGTTTTTTTGGGGGAGTCCCCCTTTTTTTTGGAGTGTTATACATTTTTTGGGGGAAGGGATTTTGGTCCCTATTTTTCTTTTTACCTTAAAAAATTTGGCCCGTTGTAAAGCCCAGGAGGGATAACCCCTTTTGGTTAAGTCTACTCAAAAAATAGCCTTTACCCCTTTCCACCAAAAAGGAAATTTTTTTAACCCCGGGTGATCAATTTCCCTCCATTTTCTGGGCCTGGTTTTTGGCCTGGGGGGCAACAAGATCAAGAAATGAAAAGTGTTCCTGCCCAATTTTTTTTTCTACAAATCTCAGATTACAGGGATTATTATTCACATAAAAAAAAGAAAATTAGGTAGGGAAAAGATACATGCCCTCCAAAATGAAGAGAAGATCATCAATGTATCTGCCATACCAAAACAAAGATGACAAAAACGGGTTATCAGGAGTGTAGATGTAGGCGAGATCCCACCAAGCCATGACTAAGTTAGCCAAGGAAGGTGAGAACTTCGCCCACATCGACACCCCCTTGACCTGAAGATAGATATTAGAATCAAATGAAAAAAAATTGTGTCATGAGGAAATCCGTCGTCAACAATATAAATTCTGCCAATTCCCGAGAGTAATCATTATGGTTTCTAAGATGGTACTCTAGTGCATGGAGGGCTACGCGATGTGGGATAGATGTATAAAGCGCCTCAACGTCTCAACATAACCAAGACATGTCATGTTCCCACGTGACATTTTGTAACCTGCAAAGGACATCCCTTGTGTCCCCCCCCCCTTCAGATTGGCTCGGAACGACAGTCACCAGTGGCTGTAGTTGGCTATCCAGCCACTGGAAAAATTACTCTAGCAGTGAGCCAATGCCCAAGACAATGGGCCGCAAGGGAGGATTTTCCCGTTTCTTGTGCCTTTTGGCAAGCCATATATAATGGGCATCACCGGAAATTCTACCATATATAGGGCCCTCTGCTTTTGAGTAAGGACTCCCAATGCTAGCCCCTCCGTTAGTAGGGAATCCATTTCTATCATGTAGGCTTGTGTGGGATCTTGAGTGAGTTTACAATATGTTGTAATGTCCAGAAGCATAGAATGCATAGTGTCACAATACTTCACTTTGTCCATGACCACCACCGTGCCCCCCTTGTCGGCCATCTTAATAATTAATTCGGTGTTATCTGTAAGTTGTCTAAGGGCAATCTGTTCCCTTTGATTAAGATTGGCAAATTTCCGACCAGGGGGCAAGGTGGCGGCCAATGACCTAAGATCCCCTTCAATAGAAACTTGAAAGCGATCCATGCACTGGGTTCGGGAGTTAACCGGGTAAAATTCCCCCCGGTTTGAAACCTCAAAAGAAAAAAAGAAGGAGACCACCTGACTGATTCTATAGTGGGATTGGACATGTCTAACCTTTTAAACTTCATTACAAACACCCTTTTTTCTAAGGGGGGGCAGAGAAATTTAAAAGCTATGTTCTCATCCTAACACTCCCCTCTGATTAACCACCTCCAATACATCCTCAAACACAAGAAAAAAAGTGTCGCTTTTACTGTAAGCAATCTTACAAATTTGTTGACATCTTTTAGTGGGTTTAAAACATATCAAAGTCAACCTGTAAAAAAAAATTAAGACCTAAAGACAAAACCTTCACTTGTGATGGTCCTTTTAAAAAGACGTAATTTAAAAGGAAACATCCAAATCTTCCGTACATATAATTTGGGGTCTGATTCTATTTGGGCCCTGAGGGTCTTCATTTTTTGCTTTTTCTGTTTTTCCCTTTCCCTCCCCGCTTCCTCCCCCTCCTTTTTTTTGGTCCCCGTTTAAATTTTTTGCCTTTTGGTGTCGGAAATAGGTTTGAGTGTTAAATTAGGGACAAATCTTCTGAAGAATCTGCGTTTGTGTCAGATTGGTCTGAGCCAGTGAGCCAAAGTAACCCTTCCTGGCTCCAAGTGGGGGGGAATGACGGGGTCTTCTTTTAATATCGACCCTTTGGGGTGACTACTCCGAATTTCCCGTCCCCACTCATTTACAAGCCCTGTTATATCCCGGAGGTCCCTTTTTGGGAAATGTTTTTCTTATCTCCTTAATGATTTCTCAATTTTCTCTATGTTTGGGATCCGTTGAATATATGTTATCAAATTGGGTGAAACTGAGTGATTTTTAATCCCCTTTGGTTCTCTCAATTCAGTGGAGATTTGTTTCAGTTAAAGTTTCCCCAAATTTTTTTCTATCAATGCCATCAAATTTTAGTGAAAATGTGTGAGTATTCGTTCCATTCTGCGGTAAATTCAGCAAAAAAAAATAGTCGGGGGCCCTTTTTTTATGTGGAGGCACGGGGTATCATATTCCTTTGAATGTAATTAGATAATGTGGTTTGATCCCACCAAGTTCGTATTTCCTGTATCCTTAATTTCTCCAGCACCCTTTTACATACACATGAGCCATCCTCTGTTGATAAGAAGGTCCGGATCATTTGATAGTTCCATGAATCAGGCCAAAAAAAATTATTAACAGCTGCTGGCTTTTACTTATGCTGGATCCGGTTCTATCTGAGTTCATTGATACTTATCCGAAAACCCCATTGTTCTTTTCCTCTATTGCTATATCTAAGGCTTGTATGATGCTATACTATCTATACTCATCCTATAGGGAAGACTACAGGGGATTGCAGCACATTTATATGATTTATGGTCTCATTATTGCAATGTTTTGCTCTAGTTATAGCCTTACCTATTTATAGGGATACATGTATGTCATTATTATCATAGATATTTCCATTCTTTTGCTGCCAACATCGAGTCTGCCATATGTATGCACTACTGGAGAAGGAGGTCCAGGGTTAATACCACTGGGACAGATGTGAGCATGTTGCTACTCTAGAAGCTCGCATTATAGATCTGGAAGAGCAGGATGGACCACTGAGGGTGATAAACATTTATGAGAGGAGTTTGCTTCTCACTGAGCAGCAGTTAGTGGGCTAAATGATGGGGTGGAGTATTAGATCAACATCACAAGGTATGTGGCTGGGTTAAAGAGGTTAGAGGGAGTTCTAGGGGAACTAGAAAAAGGAAGGCCGTTTCTGCTCCTGAGCTTGCTAGCAAAATTGCCAAGTTGTGTGATAATGCTGGGGCACCAGTCTCAGAAATGGCAGCCCTAGTGGATAGTGCTCTTCTTTGCAGCCGAAAGAGCATCCCAACTAGTATTCAGGGGATGGGAATGCAGGTAGGAAAAGACAGTTAGTTGTTATAGGGGATTCTATAAGAAGACGGATAGAATAATTTGTCGCCAGGACCACCTTGAATGGTTTGCTGTCTCACTGTTGCCAGGGTTCGAAAATTGGTGGACCAGAGGGATAAATTCCTGGGAGGGGCTGGCAATGACCCAGCTGTCGTGGTCAATGTTGGGACCAATGACAGAATGCATGGTAGGTGGAGGATCCTAAAGAATCATTTTAAATAACTAGGCTACAAGCTGAAGGAAAACTGCCTGTGCCATGCTCTACACTGGAAAGACAATGGGAGCACAGGGTGTTAAATGCATGGCTGAAGTCTTGGTGTAGGACAGAAGGGTTTGGGTTCCTAGAGCTCTGGGCTGATTTTTCATTGGGGTACAATCTGTTTTCTATTGATAAATTGTATCTGAATAGAAGGGGGGCCACTGTGCTGGGGGCGAGAAGGGATACAGAGAAAGGACAATGTAGAAAAGGCATGGGTAGAGAAGTGGACTGTGGGGGTTGGGACTAGCCCAGTAGATAAGGAGATGCAGAAGATAAAGGTGCCCACAATATTTAATGTAATCCCATTCCAATTTAATGTGTATAACTGGAAGGGAACTTAAAGGGCAAGATGCCAGAAAAGAGGCATAGTATGCCTTGCATAGTATAATTGATCCGCCTAATCTAGGCGCATAGTGTATCATTACTAGCAAATCTGATGCGCCTACTTTAGACACATTAAAATATATCTTGCCTGGTGCATAATGAGCTTAGTTTTGCTGTACTACAGTTCATTTATATGGAGAATAGGGCATCAGCAATTTTTAGGTGCAAAATACACCAAAAAATGGTGCAGCCCTAATATGACATGTTGCCCAAAGAGTCTTTTCATAAATACCAGAAGTCTAGCAAGCAAAATGGAGGGGCTTGAGCTGCTAGTTGTAGAGGAAAAGATTTATGTGTCCAGACTTCTCGTATGATTGGCGTTAGTATAATCAGAGGCAGGGCCGCCGTTAGGGGGGTACAGCCAGTACTCCCGTACAGGACCCGGCCAGATTGTGAAGCAGGGGAGGGGACGCCGCCGCGAGCAGGTACCGCCCTCTTGCTTCACAGTAATGGTAGAGAGAATAGGCCACAGGTCTGTTTTTTCTACCATGTCAGCTGTCAGCCCAGTCAGGGGGGCCCACGCAGAGAGTCACGCTGCGCACCCAAGATTTCCATACATGTGAAGGGAAGCAATCAGTGCCGCCCCTGTCCTCATTGTACAGCGTAGTATGCATTATACGGAGCAGCAAAGTTCCTAAATGCAGCTCCAATGATCATCACAGACTGCACTGCCGCTGAGGAACATTGCTTCACTAGCCGATATGTTTCATCATTAGACAGCACAGCAGCCTACTTAGTGCATATCTTACACACCACTAGAGGGGTTGGAGGAGGGGGCAGGGGAAACAACATGTGGAGAGACAGAGATCGTATGCAGCATTACTCAAGTCCCGGGAGAAGTCAGGGACTTGTCATGGGCCTCAGGACCCGCACAGAGAGGGAGGAAAGCGATCATGCGTTTTCCTCTCTTTACTGCAGGCTGTACTGAGCACTGATAGGAGCTGCAGGGTTGTGTCTGCTGCTTCCATGATCTTCACAGGCTGCCAGGAGCACATGGTGCAGAGAAAGTATTTGTCTGCCTAGTACATCTTCAGAGAGCAGCCTGCACACTTTACAGCACTTTTCATGCATATGAGGAGGGGGCATATGGTGGTGGAGGATAGAGGAAGTATAGGTGTGGCTGGGAGAAAGGTCAAAGAATCTGGGTAGAGTGGGAAGGGTACAAGGGAGCATGGGGTGTTAAGCCTGTTATATTTTCTGTCAGGTCATATGCTTTTGTACATTTCAGCGTTCACATTATTATACTTGCCAAACTTTTACATTCCAATTTTTCAATATTTTAGCTCCCCATCGTAAACCCCGCACCTTTCATGTCCCATTTTCAGGGGGTCGTTATTAGAATAAGTCACAGGGGTCAGTATTAGTACAATCAGAGGGATCGGTATAATCAGAGGGGTCGGTATTAGTATAATCAGAGGGGTCGGAATAAGTATAATCAGAGAGGTTGGTATTAGTATAATCAGAGGGGTCAGTGTTAGTATAATCAGAGGAGTCGGCGTTAGTATAATCAGAGGGGTCAGTGTTAGTATTACATCAGCAGGGGTCGTGTTTAGTATAATCAGTAGGGGTCGGCATTAGTATAATCAGAGGGGGTCGGTATCCGTATAATGATAGGGGTCGGTACTAGTGTAATCAGAGGGGGTGGCGTTCGCATAAATCGAGGGGGTCGGCGTCAGCATAATCAGAGGGGTCGGCGTCAGTATAATCAGAGGGGTCGGCATTAGTATAATCAGAGGGGTCGGCATTAGAATAATCAGAGGGGTCGGTGCCAGTATAATCAAAGGGGTTGGCGTTAGTATAATCAGAGGGGTTGGCATTAGTAGAGATGAGCGATCACTAAAAAAAATCTAGATTGAGTCGATTGTCGATTTTAAAGAAAATCGTGTTGATTTTCGATCTCGATTTCGATCAATCGCCGATTCTCATTGTAGTCAATGAGAGAAGATGATCAGGTTTTAGACCGAAACAGCTGAGGAGAAGCTGGATTTACCATCCATAACAGTAAACTGGATACATGGTACAACTTAGTGAAGCTGCTATGGGACCCCATTGACACATAAGAAGACATCGGTATTGGAAATGGAATATGGTAACTCTCAGGAGTCCCCTATCACTTTTTTAACCAGGGCCCAAAAACATGTCATATATGTGGTGGCAACAAGAACATACCAACGGGGAACATGAAGGTTCAGCTGGCAGGGCTGTAGTTAGAGATGGGCGAGTTTCTCAAAAATTCGATTCGCCAGGTTCGCCCGAATTTTCCGCAAAAATTCGGTTCAACCCGAATTTATTTGTGGCGATTCGCATTAAACAAAAGCTATATCCTGGCTGCAGAGAGCCTGTAGGGTGTTGTATAACACTGTGTCATGCTCAAATATGGATAGGTAGCGTGGTGTGGTCTTCATACAATGCTGTATTTTAGTATGACACGCAGATGACAAGCGCCGGTACTAGAATCGCTTCACACTTCACTTCTCTGGGCAGTTACAGGGGCAAAACTGACCAAATAATTGAAGTGGGAACACAGACTGACAAGGTAATGTCAGCGCCAGCTGGAAAGAACCGAGCTGAGTGCCAAAATCCTACTATAGCGTCAAAGAACGCATTCCTTTTACACCGACATCAGATGATTCCACAGATTATGACAGAACATGCTCTGTTAAACGCTGATACATGCGATGTAGAGCCCCCCCAAAAGAGTGGAGAGGGTGTCGGCAGCAATTTTGCACTGACGTCACTGATCATGTTGCCCTTCCTTTCATCTGTCAGTGTCCGCTTTCAATCGGTCAATAATCCATCAGCTTCGCTAAAGCCAAAATCAAACAGGAGTTGATCAAAAACAGAGATGACCAGTAAATGGGATATTTGCATGTCTTCTGGTTCTGTATCCACTCCTCCTTTTGGCTACCTAATCATCAGACAATCCTGATCCTTTTCATTCCTTCTGACAGATTAAAAGAAGGGGAAAACCAAATATAGTGGCAACATCATAGAGTGGTGGAGGGTGGAAACAGCATCAGTAAACCACAGAATGTTCCAGTGATACAGTGATCAGTTGGCAGCAGCATGAGCAGGCCACAAAGTGGCACAATGACAGATTAGGAAGGTGGCAACAACATCAGTAGGCCACAAAGTAGCAAATGACAGGTTGAGAAGGTGGCAGCAACATCAGTAGGCCACAGAGTGGCAAAATCACAGAGTGTGGAGGTGGCATCAACATAAGTAGACCACAAAGTGGCACAGTCACAGGTGGCAGCAATATGAGAAGGCCACAGAGCGGCAAATGACATATTGAGAAGGCGGCAGTAACATGAGTAGGCTACAGAGTGGCACAATGACAGAGTGTGGAGGTGGCGGCGGCAGCAACAGCAGCAGCAGCAGCAGCAGCAGCAGCAGCAGCATGAGGTTGGAGAGTGGCACAATGACAAATTCTGGAGGTGACAGCAACATGAGTAGGCCACAGAGTGTCACAATGACACAGTGTGGAGGTGGGTGGCAATACCAGTCCCTGGTAAAGATGGCGGGTGGCAGATGGAGCAGCTGGCTGCAGGTGGGTGGCAGCATCAGAATAGTAGCTGAGGCAGGTAGTTTGAATCAAGACTCATTTCTCAAAGTTTTGGTGAGGCGTCATGGCTGATCTAATCTAAGGCATTGGTGTGTGGAAATCCTGGCCGATCCACGCCTGATTCATCTTGACAAAGGTGAGTCTCTCCACATTTCGGGTGGACAAGCGAGTTCTCCTTTGGTTAACTATGGCCCCCGCAGCACTGAACACCCATTCTGATACCACACTACTGGCCGGGCAGGACAGCTTCTCCAGTGCAAACTCGGCAAGTTGCGGAGACACATCTAATTTGGCTGCCCAGTACTCCAGGTAATATTCTATGTGGGATGGCAGAGTGCTGTCCAAGTAGGCCACCACCTGCTGGTTCAGGTCCTGCTGCTGCTGCTGGTGAGTACTCTCCTCACTAGGCGGGTGAAGGAAGCTGCTCATCAACGACTCAAGACAGGCTGCTGCTGATGGAGCTGCTTTTTCTCCTACCTCCTCACCTACCCACAGCAGCCGTGTCAGAGGTACGTGAGCGATGATGAAACCCCCGGTCAGACGTGTCAGAGGATGGAAGATGGTGCAGATAGGCAGCGGCCAACTGACTACATAGGACTGACTCTATAATACGTGAGTTTCTCCTCCCTCTCGGCAGGTGGAAAAAAGGCTCCCATTTTGGACTGGTAGCGAGGGTCCAAGAGGGTGGAGAGCCAGAAGTCATCCCTCTGCCGGATGGTGACTATTCGGTTGTCACTAGCCAGGCAAATCAGCATGCTGCAGGCCATCTGCGCAAGTGACTCTAAGGGACTCCCTGACTCCATCCCCACTGTATACTGCCATGGTGTATCTGGGTCATCTGCCTCGTCTTCCTCATATCCCTCTACCTCCTCTAGCTGCTCCTGCTCCTCCTGTCCTGTCATCTGAGTAGAAAAACCACTCATTTCGCCATACAATGCTTGTGTTCCAATGTCCTCCTCCTCCAGTTCAGCCCCACTGGACTTATGTGGCCGTGAGATGTAGTCGTTACGTCTCCAGTTATCTGACCAGACAGATTTTGCAGCATCTGTTACAGGATATGAAGCTGTGAAATGACGTTATTCATCCCGTAGTTCTGCCAACTGACAAATAACGTGGCCTCCTCAAAGGGCATGATCAAACAGCAGGTGTCACGCATGAGCTGCCACTGGCTGACATCAAAATTACACAGGGGAGTGCTCCTGTCCACTTGGATCATCAAATAATCGTTAATGGCCTTTCTCTGTTCATACAGTCGCTCTAACATATGTAGGCTGGAATTCCAACAAGTGGAAACATCGCATATCAGCCTATGTTGGGTGAGGCCGTTCTGCCGCTGCAGCTCAAAGAAGGTGTGCTTGGCTTTGTAGGAATGGTTGAAGTGCATGCACAGTTTCTGGCCGTTTTTAGAATGTCTTGCAGATGGGTGGAAGACTTCAGGAATCTTTTGACAACCAGATTGAACATGTGTGCCATGCAGGGCGCATGACTCAGCCCTCCTCGGTGCAGCGCGGACACTATGTTCCTTCCATTGTCTGTCACGATGGTTCTGATTTGCAGAGAGCCACACATTGATTTCGTGTTGCATGACGCGTAGTAGTTCCTCCCCTGTATGACTTCGTTCGCCCAGGCAAACCAGGTGCAGAACTGCGTGACAACGCTGTGCCCTGCACATGTGGTATGATGGAGCAGCACTTAGACTTGTGGAGGCTGAGGTGGTGGTGGAGGAGGAGGAGGCAGACATTGGTGCAGGATCAGCAGTTTGACAATGTAGCGGAGAAAGCGGAGTCTCCTGTCCAAGTTGCTGGTGTGGCTGGGCAAGAAGCACATTCACCCAGTGGGCCTTAAAGGACATGTACTGTCCCTGACCATAGTTACAGCTCTTCACGTCCGCGCTACCATGCACCTTGGAAAACACCGATAGGCTCAAGAACTGGCCCACCTTCTGTTCTACATATTTGTGCAGGGCTGGTACTGGCTTTTTCGAAAATAAATAATGGCTTGGGACTCTCCACCTTGGCTCGGCACAAGCCATTAGTTCTTTGAACCGTGAAGAGTCCACCACTTGGAAAGGGAGGGACTGCAGTACCAACAACTTGGACAGGAGCAGGGTCAGCTTCTGCACCTTAGGATGGTTGGACGCATACTGCTGTCTCTCGCCTCGGTGAATGACTGCTGGCGCCTTGAGTAGCAAGGAGCAGAAGCATCTGGACCGGTAGATGTTGGGAAAGACAAACAGCTCCCTTCGGCAGAGGTGGTGGAGCCTTGACTGGCTGAAATGGCATGCGTGCCACTGGGTGCTGCTTTTATTCCTGCAGAGGAATGGACCACCACATCTGAGACACATTTCTCCCAGGCCACTGGATAGTGATGCTGCATGTCTTGACGCAGGGCTGTGGTGCCAACGTTAGCTCCCTGACCACGCTTCACTTTCTGCCCACAGATTCTACATATACACATGTTCGGCTCCTCCGGCGTCTTAGCAAAAAACTGCCACACCACCGATTAAGTGATTGTATCGCCAACGCTCCGCACTGACTGACTACTACCACCGCTGCCTTGGTGAACCCCTGTGCCGCTACTTTCTTGGACCTGCGAAGCGGGTGGTCTACCACATGGCCGTTTGGCTCCCGACCTCGCACTGCTGCCACCCTGCTGACTCATGGCCACTCTACTGACTTGCTGGCTATGTCGCTGTCTGACGCGCAAGCTGACACCCACTTCTCCCGACAATGATGATGAAGCCCTTGCTTCACCGGGCTCCCAAATACGATCGGCTACATCGTCATCGATGTATGTTTGCCCGTCACTGCCATTTTCCTCAGCGGTCTCTGTATGCAGAGCCTGACTGCTAGCAACATAACCTCCCATGCCACTCTCCCCATCAATTCTTTCCCACATACTGCAAGAATCCGCGGATGTCTGCCTCACCTCTTCGCTGCCAAGTAGCTGCTGACTGTCCTCAAAGAGTTCATCCTCGCTGTATTGTGGCACTGAGCCCAGACCAGATAGTTCTCTGGCTGAGGGAACCGAACTGGACAGAGGCAGGTTGAGGACAGGTGAGGACTGCTGACCTGTTCCCGGGGCCATGCTAACTAAGGGTTGTGTCTGACAAACCCACCGACTCCTGGCTGGGGTTGTCAGATGTCATCTGGGAGGAAGTTGCTGACCTAGTCAACCAATCAAGAACCCTTGGGTTGCTGGTCAACACACGGCCGCTAGATGACACCGGCAGTTCTGGCCTCACCGAGTCACCCCTGCTGCAACGTCTCCTTACTGTGCTACGACCTGTGCCTGGTCCAGGAACGTTTGTGCCACTGCCACTGGCATGTGAAGGGCTTGCTACCTCTCTGTCTGACATACTGTTAGATCAAAAATTTACAGACTCTTTTTAATGAAGATATCTGTATATGATACATATACACCCTGTATTTTACTCCAATTTACCCCACAATCAAGAGGCTAAATTAACCCTTCGGTATAAAATACCCTACAGAAAAACCAACAGGCGTGTATGGGGCAGAAATACAACCACCCTGGACTTTAGGGAGAATACCCCACAAACTAAAACAAAATAATAACGCTAGTTCAGGAACTAGTGTGTATATGACACACAAAAGAAAAGAAAACAGCTCACCTCTTTTAGTATTCAACGATATACAGTCCACCGGTATGATGCAGTCATGGAGTTGTCAGCACGGCTCCGGGCGCTACCACCGTAAATTTGTAAGCAAACGAAGGATGAACCAGCTTGGCACTCTCTCCAAATCAGACCCTGGCAGCAAGCTTCTTAAAAGCAAAATTCTTCCTTTATAAAAAGTAGATAATAAAAGGTGCATGCAAGCAAAAACACCCCATATGGACGACCAAACGGGGGACACACAGAGCAAGCTAAGTCCTGCAGGTTGGTTGGACCGACGCGTTTTGGGTCACAGCCCCTTACTCATGGTACAGCTGAGGCATAATGCCAATTGCTTAAATAGACCTGCTGGTTACAAAACTCACAAGTGCAAAAATTTAAAAAATATATACTAGACATAGTAAACAAGTAAAACATATAAACAAGGATAAAGATGCAAATGCAAATAAAAAGCTAATAGATAAAGAAAGAAGAAAAAAAAAAAAAAAAAAAAAAAGGAAAGGAAAAGAGAAAAAAAAAAAAAAAAGGGAAAAAAAAACCGGGCAGACAACCTAATAGTGAATTGTATGTCCTGTCTCGTATTGAGACCTTAACGGGACTCTTGTTTCAAGGTGGAAAATCACCACGCCTCTCTCGCAAAAAAGCTTTCTCACTGTGTCTCCTCCTCGTGGCGAAACTATAACTCTTCTATACCTATTACGGAAAAAGAGCGTTAAGTCGCCCCCAATGTGCTTCAGCAAAATGCTTTGAAACAGCAGAGCATTTAAAAAGATCAATTGATGGTGTCCGATAAATGCCTACGGATGCGAATTTTCAGATAAACCCTTTAGTACACCCAACATACTGTACCTTGCAAATTTTACAACTGACACGGTACACAACATATTTGGTGTTGAAATTTAATATAGGTTTTGATCTGAAAAGTTTTATTGTTGCTATATGATGTAAAGGATGTTGCTTTTATCTAAAATAGTTGCACATTGTGCAGTTTTTATGTCCACAACCATAAAAACCTATAGTGCTGAGCCAGGTGGGTGGGACAGAGGGGGAATTAGATGAAAAAAAAACTGGGGGAGATACGGGAAAACCTATACTCGGGGCTTTGCGTGAAATAAATCTGACTTTTTTTAAAATATCCTTGATAAATGGATTAACGTACAGAATAGGTAAGTGTGTTTTGATGAAGTTCACGATTTTGTTAAATTGTTTGCTATAATTATTGTAAAAAGTGATAATATTATCAGATGATCTTGGTTTTCCTATGTTTTTTCAAAATAGTTTTGACCTATCAATTTCATTTACCCTTTTTAGTGGCATGATTTAAATTGCCCTGGAGGGAGTATCCTTCTCCGTTAACTTCCGACAGACTATTTGTTTTTGTAATTTATATTCACTAGGGTAGTACTATTTCGTTTCATCCTTATGAGCTCACCTACTTGGGATATTTTTTTACAACATGTGAGGGATGACAAGAGTCAGCTCTTAAAATGGTGTTTCTGTACATGGGTTTAGTAAAAGGTTTCACTATTATTTTGTTGTCTTGATCTATTGTTAAAGAAAACATCCTATAATTAATGGTCTCCAATTTATGTTCGTGAGTAAAGATCAAACCCATATTATTGCCCATTAAGATATGTACAAAAATACTGGACCGAGTAAATGGCTACCTGTCCTATAAGGACCAAGTCGTCTATGTATTTTGGTGTACCATTTGATACTATCTACAAAAGGATGATCTATATTAAAGAGTACTTTTCCTCCAGGCTCCCAAATATAAATATTGGCCAGAGATGGCGAAAAACGGGCCCCCATGGCAGCTCCTGTTACCTGTCTAAAAAACTGTTTATTAAACATAAAAAATTGTGAGAGAGTAAATACTCTACTGCCAAAAGGATGAAACCTTGTTTTTCATTGGAAAAAGAACTGTACCTGCAGAAAAAATCTTTTTAGGCCCGAGAGGGCCTGGCCATGTGGGATGCATGGGTATAACCCACTACATCACATGATAGCCAGGACCCCCCGGTCGGCCAAGACATCCTCTCTAGAGTATACACAAGCTGTTTGGTCTCTCTTAAAAAACCGGGCAATTTGACAACAGGGGTTTGTAGTTGCAAATCGACCCACCGTCCCAGAGGTCATTTAAAGAGCCTATACCTGAGACGATGGGCCCGAAAAGCAGGGGGAAAAAGCCCCCTTGTGAATTTTAGGCAGAGCATGTAGAATTGGCATAATGGGGTTTTTCAACATTGAGTTTAGTTGCAAGATTACTAGATAGAACACTGTGACAATGCCGTGATTAATGACAGCTATCAAATCCATTCTGCTCTCATTAGTAGGATCCCTCAGTAACTGTAAATAACTTCTAGAATCCTGCAACATAGACAAAATTTCTCGTTCATAGAGATCCCTGTCTAACAGGACCACAGCCCCACCTTTGTCTGGCTGGCGAATGATTAATCTCTCATTATCTTGAAGGGCCAGTAGTGCTTTATGTTCCTGAAAATTTAGATTAGAAACACAAAAGCAACCTATAGAAGCGACTTCCTGATTATATAAATTTGTTAGAGCTTCTTCCACCCTATCCTGGAAAATACCCATAGTAGGTAATCTTGAGCTAATGGGATAAAAATATTCGTTACGTACACCTAAATCTGTATCACCTGAAAAATCATCTACTGGATCATGTATAGATTCACTTTGGAGTTGACGTAACTGTACTATCCCTGTTAAATCAGGGACTTCAGGTAGAATATCCTCATAAGCATCTCCTAGTGAGTGTAATCTGAAGAAGTTTGAATCTAATTTTAAACCTGCACTTCCACATACTCACTATTCAGGGACATAAAATGATTTTTAAGTGTGACTTGGCGGACAAAACGGTTTATGTCCAGCAAGGTCTGGTAGACCTGAAAATTACACGTCGGTGAAAAGCTCAGACCTTTGGATAGAGCTGAAATAGCATCCTGCGATACAATTTGGCTAGACAAATTTATAACCGATGGTAAAATTTTCCGTGTTTTCCGGAAATTCCTTGCACCTCTTCTTTTTTTCCACGGTGCTTTCGTCCCGCTCTCCTGTTCGATTTTTGGATTCCTAGTATACACTTAAACGGATAGGGGCAAGTTCCGGATATCCAGATTATTAATTCTCGACCCAGATTGTGCAACCGATGGTATAGCTCTTGTATCCTGTATCTGCTGCACATTCCTATGGGTTCTATGTAAAGGAACAGGTGTCTCGCCTGAGGTATCTGATGTAGAGCGGTCCGGACCACTCTACATCAGATACCTCAGGCGAGACACCTGTTCCTTTACTTTGAACCCCATAGGAATGTGCAGCAGATACAGGATACAAGAGCTATACCATCGGTTGCACAATCTGGGTCGAGATTAATAATCTGGACTATCGGACTTGCCCTATCACGTCAAGTGTATACTAGGAATCCAAAAATCGACACAGGAGAGCGGGACGAAAGCACCGTGGAAACAAAGAAGAGGGGCAAGGAATTACCGGAAAACACGGAACTTTTACCATCGGTTATAAATTTGTCTAGCCAAATTGTATCGCAGGATGCTATTTCAGCTTTATCCAAAGGTCTGAGCTTTTCACCGACGTGTAATTTCCAGGTCTACCAGACCTTGCTGGACATAAACCTTTTTTTCCGCCAAATCACACTTAAAATCATTTTATGTCCCTGAATAGTGATTATGTGGAAGTGCAGGATAAGATTAGTATTCAAACTTCTTCGATTACACTCAGCTAGGAGATGCTTATGAGGATATTATACCTGAATTTCCCTGATTTAACAGGGATAGTACAGTTCGTCAACTCCAAAGTGAATCTATACATGTTCCAGTAGATGATTTTTCAGGTGATACAGATTTAGGTGTACGTAACGAATATTTTTAAACCCCTTAGCTCAAGATTACCTACTATGGTTATTTTCCCGGATAGGGGGGAAGAAACTCTAACAAATTTATATAATCAGGAAGTCGCTTCTAAGGTTGCTCTAGTAGTTCAATCTAAATTTTCAGGAACATAAAGCACTACTGGCCCTTCAAGATAAATGAGAGATTAATCATTCGCCAGGCAGACAAAGGTGGGGCTGTGGGTCCTGTTAGACAGGGATCTCTATGAACGAGAAATTTTGTCTATGTTGCAGGATTCTAGAAGTTATTTACAGTTACTGAGGGATCCTTCTAATGAGAGCAGAAAGGATTTGATAGCTGTCATTAATCACGGCATTGTCACAGGTGTTCTATCTAGTAATCTTGCAACTAAACTCATGTTGAAAAACCTATTATGCCATTCTACATGCTCTGCCTAAAATTACAAGGGTCTTTTCCACCTGCTTTCGGCCCATCGTCTAAAGGGATAGGCTCTTTAAATGAGCCCTGGGACGGTGGGTCGATTTGCAACTACAGCCCCTTGTTGTCAAATTGCCTGGTTTTTTTAAGAGATACCAACAGCTTGTGTATACTCTAGAGAGGATGTCTTGGCCGACCGGGGTCCTGGCTATCATGTGATGTAGTGGGGTTATACCCATGCATCCCACATGGCCAGGCCCTCTCGGTCCTACAAGATTTTTATGCAGGTACAGTTCTTTTTCCAATGAAAAACAAGGTTTTTATCCTTTTGGCAGTAAGAGTATTTACTCTCTCACAATTTTTTTTATGTTTAATAAACAGTTTTTTAGACAGGTAACAGGAGCGCCATGGGGGCCCGTTTTTCGCCATCTTGGCCAATATTTATATGGCACCTGGGAGGAAAAGTATTCTTTAATATAGATCATCCTTTTGGTAATAGTATCAAATGGTACACAAGATACATAGACGACTTGGGTCCTTATATGGACAGGTAGCCATGACTCGGTCCCGTATTTTGTACAGTATCTTTAAAGACAATAATAAGGGTTTGATTCTTTACTCATGAACATAAATTGGAGACCTTAATTATTTGGATGTTACTTTAACAATAGATCAAGACAACAAAATAATAGTGAAAAACCTTTTATAAAGCCCAAAGTACAGAAAACACCATTTTAAGAGCTGACTCTTGTCATCCCTCAGATGTTTGTTTAAAAAATATCCCAGTAGGTGAGCTCATAAGGATGAAACGAAATTGTACTACCCCTAGTGAATTAAATTACAAGAACAAATATCTGTCGGAAGTTAACGGAGAGGATATCATCCAGACAATTAAATCATGCCACTAAGAGGGTAAATAAATTGAATAGGTTTTAAAACTATTTTTGAAAAAACATAGGAATCCAAGATCATCTGATAATATTATCACTTTCACACTAATTATAGCAAACAATTTAACAAAATCGTGAACATCATCAAAACACACTTACCTATTCTGTACGTTAATCATTTATCAAGGGTATTTTAAAAAAAAAATCAGATTTATTTCACGCAAAGCCCGAGTATAGGTTCCTGTATCTCCCCCAGTTTTTCTCATCTAATTCCCACTCTGTCCCACCCACCGGCTCAGCACTATAGGTTTTTATGGTTGTGGACATAAAATCTGCACACTGTGCAACTATGTAGATAAAGCAACATCCTTTACATCATATAGCAACAATAAAACTTTTAAGATCAAAACCCATATTAATTGCAACACCAAAATATGTTGTGTACCTTGTCAGTTTTTAAAATTTGCAAGGTACAGTATGTTGGGTGTTTTACGGGTCATCTGAAAAATTTGCATCCGTAGGCATTTATCGGACACTCATCAATCTGATCTTTTTAAATGCTCTGCTGTTTCAAAGCATTTTGCTGAACACATGGTGGGGGACTACGCTCTTTCTCCGTAATAGGTATAGAAAGAGTTATAGTTTCGCCACGAGGAGGAGACACAGTGAGAAAGCTTTTAGCGAGAGAGGCGTGGTGGATTTTCCACCTTGAAACAAGAGTCCCGTTAGGTCTCAATACGAGACAGGACATACAATATCACTCTTAGGTTGTCTGCAGGTTTTTCTTCCCTTTTTTTTTTTTTTTTAAGTTTTCCGTTCCCTTTTTTTTTTTTTTTTCTTCTTTCTTTATCTATTAGCTTTTTATTTGCATTTGCATCTTTATCCTTGTTTA
The DNA here is from genome assembly GCA_025379985.1 of Phyllomedusa bahiana. Lineage (NCBI taxonomy): Eukaryota > Metazoa > Chordata > Amphibia > Anura > Hylidae > Phyllomedusa > Phyllomedusa bahiana. The sequence continues at coordinate 28,393 of JAODAL010018999.1, read as the reverse complement.
TATGTTTATACTTGTTTACTATGTCTAGTATTAGTATTTTTTAAATTTTTGCACTTGTGAGTTTTGTAACCAGCAGGTCTATTTAAGCAATTGCATTATGCATCAGCTGTACCATGAGTAAGGGTCATGTGACCCGAAACGCGTCGGTCCAACCAACCTGCAGGACTTAGCTTGCTCTGTGTGTCTCTCGTTTGGTCGTCCATATGGATGTTTTTGCTTGCATGCACCTTTTATTATCTACTTTTCAATAAAGAAGAATTTTGCTTTTAAGAAGCTTGCTGCCAGGGTCTGATTTGGAGAGAGTGCCAAGCTGGTTCATCCTTCGTTTGCTTTACAAATATATGACACACACTTGTGAAGGTCTTTCACCCCAGTCACTGAAAAAACGAGTTTGTTTTATAAAGAGTGCAATATAGTGCTGCAGCAGCAGCCAGATGCTTACTGACAGGAGACACACTGAGAAGTGTGAGAATTTAAGATGGCGTCCGTATTTATAGGGCTGTGATGTCACAGAAGCCCGCTGGTTGCTGATTGGCTTCATGTCTGCACATGTCATTGAGGTTGTTCCTTTCTTCCTCCCATAGTTCTCTGCCCCATGTCATGCCATGTGCTCGCGGCCATTTTAGAAAAAAATGATGATTTGTTCCCGCGAAGTGCCATAAACTTCAGCTTCGTGCAGAACTGAAGTTTTCCTGAAATTCTAAACGAATTCCACTTCGTTAGAATCGATTCGCCCATCTCTAGCCATAGTTATAGGGGGTCAGTCATCTATTAACCATGCCAGGACCCCATGCAGCTAAATCAAATGGGGCTCCCACTCATTACTAGTTCCTATTTTTAAAAAATCACTGGGTCCCTTGTTGATTAGGGCCACTGACAGGAGTACTGCCCTATTGGCACCCCCTGGCACGCCTTTTACAGTAGCCTGAACCCAAAACCAGCAAAAATGACCTTTTGGACACTGAGAATAAAATTAGCAAGAAAAGATTAGTATTTGGAATAAGATTTTTTTCATTTCGACCTTTACTATTAGTGTCTTTTAGAGTGGCCTGACCCCAAAACCAGCAAAAATGACCTTTTGGACACTCAATAAAATTTGCGAGAAGAAATAAGTATTTGGAATAAGATTTTTTTCAATACGACCTGTGGCAGAACGACCATAGGTGGACGCATGGGGCTGCCACTAGGTGGCGTACGTGCCACCGAAGTCCTGGCTTCGGTGGGGGAAGGCAACCAGTTAGGGTCAGTAACCCTAGGTTACTGACACATGTTGTTAGTATGGCTGCTATGCGGCTAGTATTGGGTTGCCTTCCCCGGGACGGTCATATCGTTGGGTGGGAGGCCGTCCCCACGTTCCAGGCCAGGTTTTGGGCCAGTCCCGGTAGGCCTATAAAAGGCCGCCTACTCCAGGTGATCGGGCGGGGGCGTGGTCTGCTGCCTGGACGTGTAGCAGCAGAGGAGCTGGAAAGAGGCTCTGGCCCCCCAGAGGCTGGAGGGAAGCCAATAACGTACGGGAGAGTACACGGTGTTGATGCTGGACATTAGGTCCAGAATATTGATAGACAGGGTCTATTTCCATGTATAGTTAGTGGCCAGACGGCCGAGGATTTTGTTTGTAGTTTGTTTGTAATAGCTGTGTCTGAATAAAACTGGTCGAGGCCAGCGAACCCAAAGTCTGCAGTCAAAGTGCCTTATTGGATGTGCCAATACCGATCTACAAAAAGACGGCGATCCAGGAGCCAAGTACCCCCCTGGATGGTCCCGGAGGGCGTCCAAATGTGAGTGGACTATCACATATGGTGGAGGATGCCGTGGGCATAATTGGCACAATTGGCAGAAAATTAGTGCATAGAGAATTGTTGCAAGAGTGGCACAAGGTTAAAGTTGCTGCAGCAAGATTTAAAGGGCCAGAGGCCTGTTTGTGGAGCAGTGCTTAAACAAGACTGTTGCTGCTAAAAGAGAGACTGTGTTGCTGCTGCATAAAATTTTTGGCCATGGAGGAGCTGGCGAAGTACCTTGAGGAGGCGACTGCCCAGCAGCGGAAAATGAATGAGCTGTGGGCCCAGCAATTGGCTAAGCAACATGAAGCGAATGACAAGCTCCGTGCGCAGTTTGAGACACAGCAGCAGGAACTAAAGGCCATTATAAATAAGAGACCGCAGTCTGTGAAGGGTGAACTTACCACAATCCAAGCGGCCTTGCTGGCTGGATGTCCAGAGGGCAAAACAGAACCGACTGCTGCCAGGCGTAACCAGCCCGAATGGTGCAGCGGATGCCTGCAGGTGGACATGTGCATGAGAGGATGTCCCGTGGCAAGGAGGCCGTATCGTCTGTCCAAGAAGGGGTTAACTTCGGAGCAGGTGGAGCTGCAGAGCAAGATGGATGAATGAGCTGTGGGCCCAGCAATTGGCTAAGCAACGTGAAGCGAATGACAAGCTCCGTGCGCAGTTTGAGACACAGCAGCAGGAACTAAAGGCCATTATAAATAAGAGACCGCAGTCTGTGAAGGGTGAACTTACCACAATCCAAGCGGCCTTGCTGGCTGGATGTCCAGAGGGCAAAACAGAACCGACTGCTGCCAGGCGTAACCAGCCTGAATGGTGCAGCGGATGCCTGCAGATGGACATGTGCATGAGAGGATATCCCGTGGCGAGGAGGCCGTATCGTCTGTCCAAGAAGGGGTTAACTTCGGAACAGGTGGAGCTGCAGAGCAAGATGGATGCTGCCGTTACCAAGGGCAACCCATTTCATCAGCAGGAGCCTGCTACCACCGTCCAGCAGAGGGAGCCATGTTGGAGATGCCACGAAGTGGAGAGATGTGCTCCTGGCTGCCCTCTCAGGAGGAGGCCGGAGAGGTCGCAGCTGCAAGCCCTGGAGCTCAAGGTGAATGCAGCCCCACCCAGGGATGACATGGACAGTCAGCAGGAGAAGTCCAGACTGCTCCCAGAGGCCATACCCGGTGTGCAGACCCGTCAAGGACCCGGTAAGACTGCTCCAGTGGGGTGTATTGCGGGGGACACCGGTGTTGGGACTGCCAGGCATGGGTTGTGTGACAACCAGGGTGGACCATGCAGAGGCCCAGACATGATGCCTAAGCAGGTAAAAAGTGCTGAGAGCAGCAGGACTCTGGACTGTGTACTCAGTTTCCCCCATGCTGCTTTACCTGTGGGGAATAGTGACTCTATTACAAACTGTATTATGAATAATGTGGCAGTTGAAAATGCTAATCAGAAGAAAAATGTATCTGTATCTAGTAGTGATGTCACACAGTCTGTGCAGGGGGAGGTTAGCGGCATCACAAAGCTAGCTCCAGCTACTGCACTGTGTGAACAAGTAACCATAGTTGCCAACTTTTGAAAATGGAAAAGCAGGAGATTAAAGAGGGCGGCGCGCAGAGCGTGCCGCGGCAAAAATTTGCATGGACACGCCCATCTTTTTGTGTGCCACGCCCCTTCAAAAAGCCACACCCACTCCGCCTAACTACATAATGGCTTTGGAAGAAAGCCAGGTAGATGCCCTTATAGCCAGGTAGTAGCCCCCCGTAACCAGGTAGTGCCCTTTACAGGCAGGTAGATGCCCCCTTGTAGAAAGGCAGCTGCCCCGTCTGTAGCTAGGTAGATGCCCCCCTTTGTTAGCCAGGTAGTTGCCCCCTTTGTAGCCAGGTATTGCCCCCTTTAATAGTCAGGTAGTTGCCCCCTTTAGTAGTCAGGTAGTTGCTCCCTTTAGTAGTCAGGTAGGTAGTGCCCCCTTTAGTAGCCAGCCAGGTAGGTAGTGCCCCCTTTAGTAGCCAGCCAGGTAGTGCCCCCTTTAGTAGCCAGCCAGGTAGTTGCCCCCTTTAGTAGCCAGCCAGGTAGGTAGTGCACCCTTTAGTAGCCAGCCAGCCAGGTAGTTGCCCCCTTTAGTAGTCAGGAAGTTGCCCACTTTAGTAGCCAGCCAGGTAGTTGCCCCCATTGTAGCCAGCCAGGTATTGCCCCCATTGTAGCCAGCCAGGTAGTTGCCCCCATTGTAGCCAGCCAGGTAGACCCCCCCATTGTAGCCAGGTAGTGCCCCCTTTAATAGTCAGGTAGTTGCCCCCTTTAGTAGCCAGGGAGTTGCCCGATTTAGTAGTCAGGTAGGTAGTGCCCCCTTTAGTAGTCAGGTAGGTAGTGCCCCCTTTAGTAGCCAGCCAGGTAGGTAGTGCCCCCTTTAGTAGCCAGCCAGGTAGTTGCCCCCTTTAGTAGCCAGCCAGGTAGTTGCCCCCATTGTAGCCAGCCAGGTATTGCCCCCATTGTAGCCAGCCAGGTAGTTGCCCCCAATTGTAGCCAGCCAGGTATTGCCCCCATTGTAGCCAGCCAGATAGTTGCCCCCATTGTAGCCAGCCAGGTAGTTGCCCCCATTGTAGACAGCCAGGTATTGCCCCCATTGTAGCCAGCCAGGTAGTTGCCCCATTGGAGCCAGCCAGGTATTGGCCCCATTGTAGCCAGCCAGGTAGTTGCCCCCATTGTAGCCAGCCAGGTATTGCCCCCATTGTAGCCAGCCAGGTAGTTGCCCCATTGTAGCCAGCCAGGTATTGCCCCCATTGTAGCCAGCCAGGTAGTTGCCCCCATTGTAGCCAGCAGGGTAGACCTCCCCCCCATTGTAGCCAGGCAGAGCCCCCATGTAGTTAATAAAAATAAAATAATAAATTCCACTTACCTGACCAGGCTCCTGCAGCTCCGGCCAGGGTCCTGCCCGATCTCCTCAGCGACGCAGGGGGAAAGAGAGCAGCCGCGCGTCATTTCCCCTGCGCCGCTGATCTGTGTGTACCGCGCGCACAGACGCCGGACATACAGGGGGAGGAGGGAGGAGGGAGCGCTCCCTCCTGCCTCCTCCCCGCACAGTGAGACCGCGGGCGGGTGAGCGGACCCTGCGCCCGCTTCACCCGCCCGTGGGAACGGACCGGCGGCGCCGGAGTAGCGCTCCAGCGGTACTCCGGCGCCGCGGCCACTTAACGGACCCCCGCCGCCTGCGGGTGGCGGGAGAAATGCCACCTCCCCCGGGCGGGCGGGGGGGGGACCCCAAATAGCGGGACCCCCCCGCCAAAAATGGGAGAGTTGGCATGTATGCAAGTAACTACTGGTGCTGCAGCTATCGCAGAGAGTGTGTGTCCTGGAGTGCATGTCAATCTGGAGACATGTGTTAACTCTACAGGCTCAGATGGAGCTAATGTTGTTGCCCCTAGCAACAAAGTGTCCTTTGCATTTCCTGCCATAAAAACGTATGAGTGTGCGTGCCCTGAAGATGTGTGTGAAGTGTCTGGAGTCCAGCTGGTGAGTGTGTCTGCCAGTGACCTCAGTGCACTGTGTGTACCTGATTGTAGCCTGCAAGCTGCAGGTAATGCATGCCCAGGGATTGATGGCCACCAGTTCTGTGAGACTGTGATTGATCCCATAGAGGAGCCTCCTTGTTTCAGTTTGCAGCCTGAAAGGAAACAGGAGAATGCTGGGGTGGTTTGCGCTCCTACACTGTGTGGGGAGACTAGTTTAATGAGGGTGTGTCCAGACCCCAGTGCAGTATATGCTTGCATGAATGCAGCCTCAGAGAGTGATCACAATTCGTTTGTAAATAAAACGTGTGCTGAGGCAGATACTGTGTGCAGCCCTGAGCAGTGTATTACAGAATGGACACTCTGTGAGGGAAAGCTAGAGTGTAGCACTGCAGAGTGTGAAGAGAAATGTCATGCTGAGACTTTTAGTCCTACTGAGTTCATTTGCCTCAATGGTTGCTGTATTGCCAGTAGCTTTCACTGCAGTGGTCACAAAGACTGCAGTGATGGAAGGAGTGAGCTGCTAGACACCACTGAGATGCCTGTATGCTTAAACCCTAATGAGGGGGACGTGTTTAAATCCCCAGATGGTAAAGAGGTGTCGGGTTCTGAGGCAACTGATAAACTTTTCCCAAAGCTTATGGAGGAAAATATTAGCCGTATCACAGAGGTGTTATGTTCGGTGATATGTGGTGACCTACAAGTGGGGGCCATTTGCAGCCAGACGTCCGCTACACTTACTGGTGTTAAGAATGTGTCCTCTAACACTGGTGAGGTGCCAGGTAATGTTATAATGGCGGACAAAGTGTCTATAGAAATTGTCCATAATAACTCTGAAATTACTAGCGTGCATGCTGGTCAGGATGAAGTCTGTATTACAGAATATGCACGGTTTGTGGCCCCTGTAGTGATTTGTAGGTCTGCAAAGATGGTCACCACAGGTCAAACACCTGTTAAGGGCTGTAAAGCTCAGGTGAGTGCTAGTGACCTCTGTAGTCATGCAAGGATATTGCATGAAAAAAACAGAAACAGGCTATGAATGTGGTCTTCCCTTTGCAGTGAGCCAGGTGTATGGAGAGATCAGCGAGTCCTCAGACATTAAAAACTCACCCAGTAAAGAGGCTGAGATTATCAGAAGAGGTCTCCTAGATGTAGGGAGTGTCTGCAATAACCCTGTGGTCCTTGACCAGCAGGTTATGGATGGCACAGAGGTAAATGGTGCCACAGACGGTCCTACTGCACTGGAGGGTATCATCGCTGAGGTGGTCAGTGAGGTAGACCAGATTTCCTCGGGTAGAAACCAGGTAACAGCCGGTAGCCAAGAGGCAGAGCTTCAGGGTCCAGAGAAATTTGAGGCTGTATCTGACCCTAAGAGACAGGAGATGGTCAGTGAGGACCAGAGGCCTGGTGATGAAGAGATGTTTGGGACCCATTCTGATCCTGCAGACAAGGAGGTAGCAGGTTTGGGCTCAGGTGCGCCCCAAGTGGCCATAGTGGATAGTGACCCTGAGAAGTGTGCTGTCATTACAGCTTCTGGGGAAGATAGTGGGGTTGCTGGGTCCAACCAGGGGTCTTCTGAGAGACCTAAAATAGTGAGGAAACTGCCCAATGGGCACAATGCAAAACTAGTCTATGTGGGGAAAAAGGCTACTAGGTCGGGTGGCGCTGGTAATGAGGTTGCTAGTGGTAACCCTGTGAATGTCGGCATGCGGGCTGAAGGTGGTGGTATTGTGGCAGAGCATGTATGCGTTATGCCACTGGTGGTAAGTGGCAGTAAACGGTCGGTTGCCCAACATATGTTGAGTGCATGGTATGAGCCCACAGCTGAGCTGTATGTGAGCAAGGTTGTCTCCACCCCTGAAGAGGTAGAGAAGGCATTGGCCCTGTGTAGAAGCTTTGACCCCGGAGGAAGGGTTGTGCAGTGTGATCAAGACCTACGGCCTTTATCAGACGGGGAGGATATGTGGCAGAACGACCATAGGTGGTCGCATGGGGCTGCCACTAGGTGGCGTACGTGCCACCGAAGTCCTGGCTTCGGTGGGGGAAGGCAACCAGTTAGCGTCAGTAACCCTAGGTTACTGACACATGTTGTTAGTATGGCTGCTATGCGGCTAGTATTGGGTTGCCTTTCCCGGGACGGTCATAGCGTTGGGTGGGAGGCCGTCCCCACGTTCCAGGCCAGGTTTTGGGCCAGTCCCGGTAGGCCTATAAAAGGCCGCCTACTCCAGGTGATCGGGGGGCATGGTCTGCTGCCTGGACGTGTAGCAGCAGAGGAGCTGGAACGAGGCTCTGGCCCCCCAGAGGCTGGAGGGAAGCCAATAACGTACGGGAGAGTACATGGTGTTGATGCTGGACATTAGGTCCAGAATATTGATAGACAGGGTCTATTTCCATGTATAGTTAGTGGCTAGACGGCCGAGGATTTTGTTTGTAGTTTGTTTGTAATAGCTGTGTCTGAATAAAACTGGTCGAGGCCAGCGAACCCAAAGTCTGCAGTCAAAGTGCCTTATTGGATGTGCCAATACCGATCTACTAAAAGACGGCGATCCAGGAGCCAAGTACCCCCTGGACGGTCCCGGAGGGCGTCCAAATGTGAGTGGACTATCACAGACCTTTACTATTGGTGTCTTTTACAGTGGCCAGACCCCAAAACCAGAAAAAAATGACCTTTTGGACACTCGGCATAAAATTTTCATGAATAAATTAGTATTTGGAATAAGATTTTTTTCAGTATGACCTTTACTATTGGTGTCTTTTACAGTTGCCTGACCCCAAAACCAGCAAAAATGACCTTTTGGACACTCATAATAAAATTTTCATGAAGAAATGAGTATTTGGAATAAGATATTTTTCAATACGACTTTTACTATTGGTATCTTTTACAGTGGCATGACCCCAAAACAAGCATAAATGACCTTTTGGACACTCAGAATACAATTTGCACGAAGATATGAGTATTTGGAATAAGATTTTTTCAATAGCACCATTGATTTTTTTCAATGTGGAATGTATAAAGAAGACGTGCTACAATTTACTATTCGTTGATATCGGCAAGCGGGGCAACAAAATCATCAATGATCCATGCTTGATTCATTTTGATAAATGTCAAACGATCCACATTCTCAGGGGAAAGACGGATACGTTTGTCAGTTATCACCCCTCCAGCTGTGCTGAAGGTATATTCCGAGATAATACTGGCTGCTGGGCAGGATAAAACTTTTATGGCGTGCCGAGCAAGCTCAGGCCATTTATCCAGTTTGGAGACCCAGAAGTTGATTGAGTCCGGACCAAGTCCAAAAACATCTGGGTTGAGCCACAGGTAGTCATGGACCATGGTCTTAAGGCGGTCTCTGTGTGTCTGAATGCTGCCCTGCCTTGCAGGCATTGGTGAGGTGGTAAATAATGATTGCCACATGTCACCCAGTAGGCTTCTGCCACACTGCCTGCTGCTGATGCTGCTGCTGCTATGGCTACTTGCCACTCTACTGCTGGCACGTTGCTGACATTGTTCCACCGTGATATTAGAATATGAAGAAGACGCAACAGATGTCTCAAGATGACCGATGTCTCAAATTCCTGCATTCTACTGTCAATTTGTGAGGGGTGTAAGGAATTTGCGGACTTTTGATTTGTAACGTGTATCGAGGAGGGTGGCCGCCCAGTAACTGCTGGTCATTTTGATTGCCTTGATGCATGGATTATGTTGCAGTTAATGTAACATCCAAGCACTCGCGTGTGAGATGCTGCCAGGATTTCCCAAGCCTTGGGGTTGAGGGGCACTAAATAGATCTTCCTCCTCTTCCTCCTCCTCCTGAAATCTGTGCCAACCTCTTACCAAAGAAGGGAAATCGGTACCGTCGATGTCCAGCCCTGCCTCATCATTCTCCTCTATTTTCTCATCCTGAGCATCACCACAGCCCTGGCTAGCCTCATGCGCTGTACTCCTGCACCAGCCCTGGACCCAGAACCACCACCTAAAGACCTATAAATTTGGGAAACAGTTGGGCCTTCTAGTTCCGATGGCGAGTAAGGCTCTCTGTCCCCATCTGTGTACGCCTCCTCCTCCATCACTGCTGGGACCTGCTGCCGCAGAGTGTCTAACACTTGTTCCAGTAAAAATATCACCACAATGGTCATGCTGACAATGGCATTGTCCTGACTGACCATTTTGGTGGCGTCTTCAAAACTGGCATGGTTGGTGCAGAGATCTCTCACCTTCCTCCACTCTCTATGGCTTAACACCCCGAGGTCCACACCACTGCTCATCAGGCCATACGACACTTCATACTGCATAATGGCATTACGCTGCTGCCACAATCGCTGGAGCATGTGGAGGGTATAATTCCGGCGTTTTGCCATGTCAGCAATGAGACAGTTGACGGGGAGGCCCAGAAGACGCTGCAATGCTGCAAGTCATGCCAAAGCAGGGTGTGAGCGCCAGAAGTTTGATCTAAGACCTCGAGCATTCCTCAGCAGACAGTCAAGACCCAGGTAGCACTTGAGAAATTTCTGTACTACCAGGTTCATGACGTGTGCCAGGCAGTGGATGTGCATAAGTCTACCGATCTTAAGGGCAGCAAGGAGATTTTTCCCGTTGTCGCACAACACCTTGCCTGGCACCAGGTTCTTCGCACCCAGCCACTGCTCTGTCTCGCAGAGCCGTCCACAGCTCTTGACCTGTGTTTTGACAGTTTCCAAGACACATTAATTTCAGAACAGCCTGGTTTCTCTTGGCACGTGATGCTACCCGTGGAAGTTGGGGATCTGTAACCTGCACCTTCCCAGCAGTGTGGAAGAGTGTCCGCCGAGCCTGAGATTCACCATCTTCACCAGAGACACTGTCATCCACATAACTCACCCAGTGAGCAGTCAGTAAGATGTAATGCCCTTGACCATGCTTACTAGTCCATGTGTCTGTAGTGAGATGAACTTTGGTGGACACAGATGCAACCAACGCACTGGAAATTTTTTCTGCCATGTGACTGGCCAGGGCATGGACCGCTTTTCTGGCAAAGAAATGCCTGCTCGGCATCTGATATTGGGGGCATGCCAGGGCCATGACATGGCAGGACCCATCTGTGTCCAACAGGCGGAAAAGCCAACATTCAGGCTTTTGGCTCTGAGATGGTTAGGTTGAAATAATTTCTTATGCTCCCACACCTCGAGCTCAGAAGGCTGGCTGCTGTATGGCATGCAGTTCAAACTGGTAGAAGGAAAAGGGGTAGGCTGTGTCTCTGGTGGTGGTGGTGAGAATCGTCTGACAATGTCTGGGACTGGGGATGGTGCTTGCTCATGCTTCTCCGGCACGTCGGCAGCAGAGGACCTATTGGTCTTGAAAGTGGCGGAGGAGGAGGAGACAGAGGATGTCACAGTGGTTGGAAGCCCAAAACCTGTGTGGCCTTTTTCACATCAATTCATGCTTTAGATGCATGTAGCTGTTCATGTTCGTGGTTAAACTCTTTAGATTCTTTCCTCTACTGACGCGTTGATGGCAAATCCGTCATATGACGTCGGCCGGCAAATCTGAGGCTTCACGGGTCCTGGACCTCTTCGACAGTGAAAACATAGTAACAGTGTTCCGGTGACCCGCACTGACACTACCCCATCCTCCTACTCCACTGATGAGGCATTGCTGACCGCTGGGCATTTCTGCCGACTGACCAGCTTCCTTCTCCTCCTCTGAGTGAATCAGCTATTGGGCATCAGAGCAGACAAAATCATCCTCTTTGGCCTCTGGATCTTTTGAAATGCCTTCTGACCCCAACCACATTGTGTAATCAAAGAGATCTTCAGAATATGGATTATATGGAGCGGTCTGTATATTGGTTGACATTTGGGCTGTGTTTGCTTCAGGTTGGACTGATGATGACGATGATGATTGATTGATGACAACAACATTTGTGGCTGTGACTGAGAGGACGAGGAGGTAAAACAGCTCGATTCAGGTTGTGTTAACCACTGAAGAACAGATTGGCGACGCTCTTCAGTACTGAGATTCACAGGGAACCGACCAAGCGATGACAGGCCTGACGGTCCTGCAACTGATGATGTGCTCGCTTGTTTGTTGTCCGGAGCACTGGAAGGAGTGCCTTGTCTCATACCTCTAGCTCTACTTCCCAGTCCCCTCCTTGCTCGCTTACCACCTCTAGTTTGCTCCATGTTCAAAAAGATAAGTATTCCAAAGACAGCAAATCACAAGTGTTCTTAAATTCCTATAGTCTCCGACTGGCAAATAGGATTAGAAACAGAATTTTTACTATAGTATATCTATGCAATGTGGTCTTATGGAAGAACCCTGACACAAAATCAACAGTGTTCTTGAATCCTTAAACTTTGCAACTGGCAACTAGGATTAGAAACGGTGTCTTGTACCAATATATCACAGCAATTTCTTTTTAGAGTAAATTTCCTAACAGTGTCTTGTACACCGACTGTCGCCACAAAACTACCGCAAGGAAAATTTGGGCACAGAATTTTCTGCAAGAAACCAGTATCTCACAGCGTTTTCTTTTGAGATATGTCCTAACAGTGTCTTGTGCATAAGCTGTCCCCCCAAAACTGCAGCAAGGAACTTTTGGGCAATGCAAAGATGCAGCAATATCAAAATCCCTAACTACTACTGTCTAGGATTCCATAATCTTGCTGTATCCCAACTCTAACTAATCTATCTAGCAGCTTTTCCTTTGTGAATTGGTGTAAATGGGAAATGGTGTGTCTGCCTGCTTGGAAACAAGCACAGCAGAGAGAACAATGTGCTCAGTTCACAGTCTCTAATCATAATGGCATTCACCAGGAAATACAGTGATATACATACAACAGGGTTATGTGATTTAGCAGCCAATGGATCCCTACCCCCTCAGCGGTGACGTTTTTGACCCTACTCTGTGCTCTGCAATGACTGGCTGGCCGCCAAAAGTACAGGAAGCAGCGAAACTAGCTCGATTTTAATTCTCAATCTCGATTTTTTTTACCCGATTTTGAGGAAAAATCTGATCGGATTAAATGGTAAAGTAGGATGCACTAGCCAGCTGATCTAAAAGCTCATCTATTCTGGACATGGGATAGGCATCAAAGACTGTGATGGAATTTAACCTCTTATAATCCACACAGAACCTTGTTGTTCGGTCCTTTTTTCGGACAAGAACCATGGGTGAGGACCAGGCACTCTGTGATTTTTGTATGACACCTAAGGCCAACATATCTTCCATTTGCCCCCATCATGTTTCCTTTCACCTCTGCCAAAACCTGGTAAGCAGGTTGCCTAATGGGTGGGTGCCAGTGTCATTTTGGATGGCTAACTAAGTCCTCTCTGGCCTTCCTGTAAAGGTATCTCAATAGGCCATCAGCACCTGGTGAAGCTCAGACCTCTGGGTTTTAGCTAGCTGAGGGTGAAACTTCATAGCCTCAAGTGTGTCTTTGTACTGTGTTTCAGCCAATAGATCTATCAGGACATACTTCTTCCTATCTTCGGGTATACTGCACACGGGCAAAACACATGGCTCCCGGGTGTGATGTGCTTTTAACATGTTGACATGAAACACTTTTTGCCGTTTATCATCCAGGGATACGACATAGTTAACATCATTAAGACATTTATGTACCGTGTAGGGGCCCTCCCATGCAGCCTGTAATTTATTCTGCAGCATTGGGACCAGTACCCAAATCTTCTGCCCTGCTTCTTAGGTCCGTTGCCTGGCATTACAGTTGTACCACAGTTTTTGTTTTGCCTGGATTTGTGTCATGTTGTCATGCACGACATTGCTAAGTGTCTGCATCTTGTATCTGAGCTTTATCACATATTCTGCAACAGATACTTCTGGGGTCTCCAGTTTACCTTCCCAGGACTCCTTAATCAAATCAAGGGCCCCCCTTACTCGTCTCCCATAAAGGAGTTCAGATGGGGAGAACCCTGTTGAGGCCTGGGGCACCTCTCTATAGGTCTCCACCAGCATCTTGTGCATCTGTTTTAATGCCCCAGTGGCTGTCAGGTGCTGCACTTGCATTTTCTTGCAGAGGCTCTGCATTAAGTTGGCCATGAATTGAGTCCCCTTATCGGTTAATATCTCCCGAGGAAACGCAACACATGCAAATACAGATAACAGGGCATCGGCAACCTTTTCTGCCCATATAGAAGACATTGCTATAGCCTCTGGGTATCGGGTGGCATAGTCAACTACTGTCAGAATAAAGTGCTTCCCAGAAATGCTGGGGATTGTGAATGAGCCTATAATATCCACCACCATTCTTTGGAATAGCTCATCGATGATTAGCAAGGAGATTAATGGAACCTTTCCTACCTACTGGCAGACCATACACGAATAACAGTAGTTAGCTATGTCAGTCTCCATATTTGGCCAATGAAAATTATGAATTAGCCAGCTTTGGTTTTATGTATCCCCAAATGCCCGGGTAAATGAATCTCATGAGCAATCTTTAATAATTGTTCTCTGAATGGATACGGAACAACCAGTCGTTTCTCATTCCCATGGTTGGTGTGAGTCAGCCACAGTCTCTGTATACAGCTTGACCTGGTCCCAGTATACCCTTTCATTACTGGACTTAGGGGGAGGATTATCTGTCAGCCCTCTCAGCTTATCTAAGATATGATTGGACAGTAGAGCTATCACGGCACACGTTTCTGCTGTGAAGCAGCAAGGTTAATCCCTCTAGCCAGTCGACACACCCAGGGAGAAGCCGGGCTGATGAGCATAGGATTGACAGCTCGGCTTCTAATCAGGTCAGAGTGTGTGTCGCACAGGCCAACAGAAGGGCCTGGAGGCCGCACCAATCGGCTGCTGGAGCGGTGTCCTGGGGCCTCATTTAAACCTCTCAGTATTGTCAGTCTTTGCCTGTGAAAGGTTTCCCCTTGTGTTTCCCTGTTCCTCTTTGTATTGCGTTCCTTGTATTTGACCTCGGCTTGCCTTTTTGACTACATTTTGTCCTACCGTTTCTGTACCATGTTACCACTCGTGTTTGACCCTTGGCTTGTTTCCCATTTACTCTGCTGGTTTCTGATTGTGGCTTTGACGTTCCCGACCATTATCGACCCGGACTGTTTGACTCTGCTTCCCCCCTGACAGCCACTCACTTAGTAGCATATGATTTGTCGTTCAGTTGGGGTCAGCCATCAGGTTGCACATAACTTGCAGAGGGGAGGGGGGGCAGCAGATGCTGGGTTTTCTGTGTTGGCTGCAGCTTGTGACCCCCTCCTAAGGAGGAGATGCTTTCTGGGAGAGAGCAGCAGGTATACAGGCCTGAGGCTTACAAATACTCTGTGAGTTATAGCTGCAATATATAGACATTCATCAATATCCACATTACCCACAGAGGGGGCATTGTCCAGTTGTGAAGGAAGGGGTGCTTCCATTTTGGGTTTCTGCACCCGCCCACTCTCACAGGCTGTCATAAGAAGTGCAGCTTGCAAGTCTGGTGTGTTTTCTTATTTTTTTCTCTCTGAATAATGGAGGTCGGTTGACCCAGTGAGAGGCCTGATTGGCTCGATTGAGAGGTAAAGATAGCATAGGACTGCCATTTTGAGATCACGTTGAAAGTCGTGGGCAGCTTAAACATCTTTTGATCAAAATATGTGAACGAGAGTCTCAAAGTTTTTTCATGTATGATAGATAGCATAAATGCTTCTTTAGGGATTTCCATGAGTGTATTGCCCTTTTTGCAGTGGTGTGCCGCTGGCGGCGGTCTGTGTGTGTACATGTATAATTACATGTGTGCCGCAGCCCTGCCAGTGGCACCCAGGTTTGCATAGTTTTTTCAGAAATGTTTTTGTGTGCAGAAACATACGTTATACTTGGTGTACATTGATTTTAACCTATATGGGAAGGAAGGGGTGCTTCCATTTTGGGTTTCTGTCCCCGCCCACTCTCACAGGCTGTCATAAGAAGGGCAGCTTGCAGGTTGAGTGTTTTTTATTTTTTCTCTCTGAATAATGGAGGTCGGTTGACCCAGTGAGAGGCCTGATTGGCTCGATTGAGAGGTAAAGATAGCATAGGACTGCTCAAACAGCAGATTACACCCACATGTAGGGTATTGCCGAACTTGGAAGAAATTGCGTAACAAGGTTTTGGGTGCTTTTTTACCAGGATTCCTTGTAAAAATTAAACATTTTCAGCTAAAATTGCAGATTATTGGAAAAAAAATTTTTTTTTCATTTTCACAGCCTAACGCTAAAAATTTTTGTGACACACCTGTGGGGTCGATATGCTCACTACACCCCTGGATATATTCCTTAAGGGGTGTAGTTTCCAATATGGGGTATTTTTAGGGGAGTTTATTAAGTTTTAGCACCTTAGGGTGTCCGCAAACCTGAAATGGCCCCTAAATAAAATGGTAATGAAAATGAGACCCCAGAGTCCAGTAGGTGCTCCTCCTATTCTGGGGCTTGTGGTTGAGCCAAATAATGCACTAGGGCCACATATGGGATATCTCTGAAAACGGCAGAATCTGGGGGAATCAATATTAAGTTGTATTTCCCTGATCACATTTACTGTATTCTCGTGAACAATGTATAAAAGTTTAAAATCTGCAAAAAAAGTGAAATTTTGAAATTTCACTTCCACTTTGCTTTAATTCCTGTGAAACACCTAATGGGTTAATAAACTTCCTAAATGTGGTTTTGAAAACTTTAATGGGTGTAGTTTCTTAGATGAGGTCATATATGGGGGTATCTAACATACAGGCCAATCAAAATCACGTTAGAACTGGACTGGTTCTCTAAAAAATGTATATTGCAAATGTTGTTGAAAATATGAAAATTACTACTAAATTTCTAAGCCCCCTAATGTCGTTAAAAAAAAGAAGACATTTAAAAAATGATGCCAAACTACAGCAGACATAGGGTAGATGCTAGTTATAAACTATTTTGAGTGGAATAACTATCTGTCTTACATGCAGAAATTTTTGAAGTTTAAATTTTTTTTATATTTTTCACAAATAAACAAGCATTTTTTGATGCAAAATTTCTTACCATCTTAAAGCACAATGTGTCACGAGAAAACAATCTCTGAATCACATGGATAGGTTAAAGTGTCAAAAAGTTATTCTCACATAAAGTGACACAAGACAGATTTAAAAAATGGGGCTCTGTCAGAGAGGCCTAAACTGTCTCCGGCGGTAAGGGGTTAAACTGCATATACATCCTTGGGAGAGTCAGTAAGGCAAAGGGAAAGAGGCAGAAAGCAAGAGGCAGAGAATAAGAGGCATGTACAGCAGCTGTAGGTTTGACCCCCAAAAATACTCCAATGGTTGGCCCTTAGAATGAAATTCCACTGTTGGACCATAGGCACCCCAATCTTACACTGTTAAAGACTATATAATGTACAGCAATGCAAGAACTCTTTGACTTTACAAAGGCGTTTGACACTGACGCTCATAAGCGTTTACTGGGTAAGTTGAAATCCATTGGGTTAGAAATAACAGTGTGTAATTAGAGATGGGCGAATTGATTCTAACGAAGTGGACTTCGTTTAGAATTTCAGGAAAACTTCGGTTCTGAACAAAGTCGAAGTTTGGGGTACTTCGCGGGAACGAAGCGTGCTTTTGATTGATAAAATGGCTGCGAGCACATGGCGTTACATGGGGCAAAGAACTCTGGGAGGAAGAAGGGCATAGCCTGCATGACATGTGCAGAGATGAAGCCAATCAGAGACCGGCGGGATTCTGTGACGTCACCGCACTATATAAGTCCGGGCACGACGCTGCGAGCTCATACCGTTCTCACTGTACTGAGTAGGGAAGGTGCTGCCGCGGCTGCTTATTATAGCTGATACTAAAGAACTCATTTTTATACAGCGATTTTTGCTGGGTGTCACAGCTTGTCTCAGAGACAGCTTCTCTTACGTTCTAATTCTGATTTTGTGGGGTATTGGAACTGAAGTCCAGTGTGCGTCCAATGCAGCTGCATATACATTTTAATGCTATCTGCTCACAGCACATTGAGTATCCAAGGGTTATTCAAGCCTGTGCCTGTTGTATTCATTTAAAGAAACAGCGTTTTTACAATCCAAATACCACTTCATTTTTGGTTGCTCATTTCTTGTGCGCAATTTACATACAGGGGTTAATTAAGCGTTGTTCTGCTGTTGTGGTCACTAAAAGAAACGTTCTTTTTCACCGGCAAAAAATTTTTTTTGCCTGTAGTATAATTCACAACCGAAGGTTAATTACAAGTTCTTCTGTTGTTCTGTACCGTAAAATACACGCCATTTTAACACGCTACAAAGCTGGTAATTTTTGGTTGCTCATTTCTTTTGCACAATTTACATCCAGGGGTTAATTAAGCGTTGTTCTGCTGTTGTGGTCACTAAAAGAAACGTTCTTTTTCACCGCCAAAGAAGCAAATTTGCCTGTAGCATAATTCATAACCGAAGGTTAATTAAGCCTGTTTGTGCTTTTATATTCAGTAAAATACACAGTGTTTTTAAACGGCACATACAAGTAAATTTTTCCTGGCCATTTGTGGAGCGCAATTTATATCCAAGGGTTACCCAAGCTTGTTACTGGGTTAATTTGGAGTCAAATACAGGGTGTGTATTTATCATATACAGATATCTTCATCAAACAGTGTCTGTACATTTTAGAACAAACAGTATGTCAGACAGAGAGGTGGCAGGCTCTTCATCTGCGAGTGGCAGTGGCACAAACATTTCTGGAGCTGGCCCAGGTCGCAGCACAGCAAGGAGACATCGCAGCAGGGGTCACTCGGTGAGGCCACAACTGCCGCTGTCATCTAGCGGCCGTGTGTTGACCAGCAACCCAAGGGTTCTTGATTAGTTGACTCGGTCATCCACTTCCTCCCAGTTGACATCTGACAACCCCAGCCAAGAGTTGGTGGAAAAGTCAGACACAACCCTTATTTGGCATGGCCCGGGAGCGGATCAGCGGCCCTCACCTGTCCTCAACCCGCCTCTTTCCCATGCGGTTCGCTCAGCCAGAGGTCTACTATGTGGTCTGGGCTCAGCGCCACTATATAGCGAGGATGAACAATTTGAGGAGGGCAGTCAGCAGCTACTTGGCAGCAAAGAAATGGGGCCAATATCCCCTGCTTCTTGCAGTAGGCGGCAAAGTATAGATGTGGAGAGTGGCATGGGAGGTCATGTTGTGAGGGGTTAGCCTCTGCATACCAAGACCGGTGATGAGGCACAAAACGATGATGATGTAGCCGATCGCAATTGGGAGCCGGGTGAAGCAAGGGCTTCATCATCGTCAGGAGAAGAGGGCATCAGTTTGCGCGTCATGCAGCGGCGCAGCCAGCAAGTGGGTTGTGTGGCCGTGAGTCAGCAGGGTAGCAGCAGTGTGAGGTCGCGAGCCTAGCGGCCCCGGGGTAGAAAACCCGCTTTGCAGGTCCACGAAAGTAGCAGCACCGGGGCTCCGCGAGGCAGCAGTGGTTGTAGTCCCTCAGTGCGGAGTGTTGGTGGTAAAATCAGCTACACGGTGGTGTGGCAGTTCTTTGCTAAGACACCGGAGGAGTCGAATATGAGTATATGTAGAATCTGTGGGCAGAAAGTGAAGCGTGGCCAGGGAGCTAACGTTGGCACCACGGCCCTGCGTCAACACATGCAGCGTCACCATCCGGTGGCCTGGGAGAAACGTGGCTCAGATGTGTTGGACCATCCTGCCGCCAAAGCAACAGCAGCAGCAGCGCCCAGTGGCACACATGCCATTGCAGCCAGTCAAGGCTCCACCACCTCTGCAGAAGGGAGCTGTTTCTCTTTGCCATCATCTCCCGGTCCATGGCGGTCCGCTACTCATGGCGCTAGCAATCGTTCAGCGAGACGATTGCAAAGAGACAACAGTATGCGTCCAACCATCCTAAGGTGCAGAAGCTGACCGTGCTCCTGTCCAAGTTGTTGGTACTGCAGTCCTTCCTTTTCCAAATGGTGGACTCTGCACCGTTCAGAGAAATAATGGCTTTTGCCGAGCCGAGATGGAGAGTTCCAAGCTGTAATTTCTTTTCCAAAAAGGCAGTACCAGCACTTCATAAATATGTAGAACAGAAGGTGGGCCATTCCTTGAGCTTATCGGTTTGTTCCAAGGTGCACGGCAGCACAGACATCTGGAGCTGTAACTACGGTCAGGGCCAGTAAATGTCCTTTACGGCCCACTGGGTGAATGTGCTTCCTGCCCAGGCACACCAACAACTTGGACTGGAGACGCCGCTTTCTCCTCCACGTTGTCAAACTGCAGCTCCTGTGCCAATGTCCGCCTCCTCCTCCTCCACCACTACCACCATCATCTCAGCCTCCACAAGTACTGCTCCATCATACCACATGTGTAGGGCACAGTGGTGTCACGCAGTTCTACACCTCGCTTGCCTCGGCGAACGAAGTCACACAGGGGAGGAACTGCTCCACGTCATGCAGCAAGAAATCAATGTGTGGCTTTCTCCGCGCCAACTGCAAATCGGAACCATGGTGACGGACAATGGGAGTAACATGGTGTCCGCGTTGCACCGAGGAGGGATAGTCCATGTGCCCTGCATGGCGCACGTGTTCAATCTGTTTGTGAAAAGGTTTCTGAAGTCTTCCACCGATCTTCAGAAGATTCTGAAATTGGCCAGGAAACTGTGCATGCACTTCATCCATTCGTACAAAGCCAGTAACACCCTCCACGAGCTGCAGCGGCAGAACGGCCTCCCCCAACACACTCTGATATGTAATGTTTCCACCAGTTGGAATTCCAGCTTGAACATGTTGGACACAGGCTCCCCTGTGTAACTTTGACATCAGCCAGTGGCAGCTCATGCGTGACACCTGCCGTTTGTTGAGGCCATTCGAGGAGGCGACGTTATTTCTCAGTCGCTATGACTACGGGATGAATAACGTCATTCCACTGCTTCATGTCCTGCATCAGATGCTGAAAAATCTGTCTGGGCAGGGGACTGGAGACGTGGCGGCTACATCTCGCGGCCACATGAGTCCGGTGGGGACTGAACTGGAGGAGGAGGACATTGGAGCAGAAGCATTGTCTGGTGAAATGAGTGGATTTTCTACCCAGGTGACAAGAGAGGAGGAGCAGGAGCAGCTGGAGGAGGTAGATGGAGATGAGGAAGACGAGGCAGATGACCCGCAAGCACCGTGGAAGTATACAGTGGAGATGGAGGCAGGGAGCCCCTCGGAGTCACTTGTGCAGATGGCCTGCAGCATGCTGATTTGCCTGGCTAGTGACAGACAAATAGTCAGCATCCGGCAGAGTGATGACTTCTGGCTCTCCACCCTATTGGACTCTCGCTACCGGTCCAAAATGGGAGCCTTTTTCCCAGCTATTGAGAGGGAGGACAAACTCAAATACTATAGGGAAATCCTCTCAAGTCAGTTGGCCGCTGCCTATGTGCGGCATCTTCCCTCCTCTGACAGGTCTGACCGGGGGGTTCTTCAGCGCTCACCTACTACTGCCACGGCTGCTGGGGGAAGGAGGTTTGTTAGGAGCAGTACCAGCTCTATCAGCAGCAACCTAAGTCTGGAGTCACTGATGAGCAGCCTCCTTCACCCGCCTAGTGAGGAGGGCAGTCGCCAGCAGCAGCAACAGGACCTGGAGAAGACCCTGAACCAACAGGTGGTGGCCTACTTGGACAGCACTCTGCCACCCCAATTAGAAGATCCGCTGGACTACTGGACAGCCAAACTGTATGTGTAGCCGCAACTTGCCGAGTTTGCAGTGGAGAAGCTGTCCTGCCCGGCCAGTAGTGTGGCATCAGAGCGGGTGTTCAGTGCGGCGGGGGCCATCGTTACCCCAAGGAGAACCCGTTTGTCCATGGGAAATGTGGAACGACTGACCTTTGTCAAGATGAGTCAGGCGTGGATCGGCCAGGACTTCCACACACCAATGCCTTAGGCGTCAGATTACATCAGCCATGGCGCCTCACCAAACTTGGATAAATGATTGGTTCATTTTACCTGCCTCAGCCACTATTCTGATGCCGCCACCCGCCTGATGCCACACATCTGCTGACAGTTTCTCCATGTGCCTACCACTATCTTTACCAGGGACTGGTATTGCCACCCACCTCCACACTTTGCTATTGTGCCACTCTATGACCTCATGCTGCTGCTGCTGTTGCCGTGACATCCACACTGTGTCATTGTGCTACTCTCTGACCTCATGCTGTTGCTACCGTCACCTCCACTCTCTGTAATTGTGCCACTCTGTGGCCTACTACTGTTTTGCCACCTCCAGAATGTCATTGTGCTACTGCCTGACCTCATGCTGCTGCTGTGGCTGCTGCCGTGACCTCCACACTCTGTCATGGTGCCACTGTCTGACCTCATGCTGCTGCTGTGGCTGCTGCCGTGACCTCCACACTGTGTCATTGTGCCACTCTGTGGCCTACTACTGTTTTGCCACCTCCAGAATGTCATTGTGCCACTGCCTGACCTCATGCTGCTGCTGTGGCTGCTGCCGTAACCTACACACTGTGTCATTGTGCCACTATGTGGCCTACTCCTGTTTTTGCCACCTCCAGAATATCATTGTGCCACTCTCTGACCTC
The DNA here is from genome assembly GCA_025379985.1 of Phyllomedusa bahiana. Classification (NCBI taxonomy): domain Eukaryota; kingdom Metazoa; phylum Chordata; class Amphibia; order Anura; family Hylidae; genus Phyllomedusa; species Phyllomedusa bahiana. The sequence goes on along the minus strand of JAODAL010018999.1, from coordinate 6,608 downwards.
ATGCTGCTCTGGCTGCTGCCGTCACCTCCACACTGTGTCACTGATGTTGCCACCTGAGCCCTCAGCTTGTCTTTTTCCAGCTGTCGCTGCCATGACTTTATCAAGCTACATTCCCGCTTCAGTTTTTTTGGTCAATTTTGCCCTCTTAAGTGCCCAGGGAATCACCGAATCAAATTTTTTAGAACTTTGCCCATCTATATGTGTAATTGAATTAAAAAATCGCATCGTACTCGGAGAGTGGTGGTAAATGACTCCTACTCCTAGTGGTCCCCGGTTATGAGTGGTGTGGCCCAGGGCTCAGTATTGTGTCTTCTTTTATTCAATGTATTTATTAATGATATAGTGGAGGGGATTAATAGCACCGTTTCTAATTTTGCAGATGACACCAAGCTGTGTAGTGTAGTGCAATCTATGGAAGATGTTCATAAATTGCAAGCAGCCTTGGACACACTGAGTGTTTGGGCATCCACTTGGCAAATGAGGTTCAATGTAGATAAATGTAAGGTTCTTAATCTGGGTATGAATAATCTGCAGGCATTATATGTCCCAGAGGAATAAGAACTGGGAGAATCGCTTGTTGAGAAAGATCTGGGCGTTCTTGTAGATCTTAGACTACAGAACATTATGCAGTGTCAATTAACTGCCTCTAAGGCAAGTAAGATATTAGCATGTATTAAAAGTGCATGGACTCACGGGACAAGGATGCAAAATTACCACCGCATAAATCATTGGTGTGGCCTCACTTGGAATATGCTGTTCAGTTCTGGGCTCCAGTTTATAGAAAAGATGTAATGGAGCTAGAGAGAGTGCAAAGACGAGCAACCAAACTTATAAGGGGAATGGAGCATCTTAGTTATGAGGAGAGGTTAGAAGAATTTAACTTATTTAGTCTTGAGAAAAGATGGCTCCAGGGAGACATGATTAATTTATATAAGTATATAAATGGTCCCTACAAAAAGTATGGGGAAAAATTATTTCATGTAAAGCCCTCTCAAAAGACAAGGGGACATTCCCTTCGACTGGAGAGAAAAAAGGATTCAATCTCCAGAGGAGAAAAGCGTTCTTCACTGTGAGAACTGTAAATCTGTGGAATAGCCTGCCTAAGGAGTTGGTCACAGCAGGAACAATAGCGAGTTTCAAGAAAGGCTTAGATAACTACCTGAAACAAAGAATATTAATATGTATGTAGCCATATCAAATTCTAGATCCAGTCTTATGGAAACTCTGGGATCAGAAATGAAATCTTCCTTAGAGCAGTTTGGTTCTTGCCATATGCGTTTCAAAATATTCATCAGTAGGGAAGGCAGGCTTAAACTCCTTATCTCCCTCCTTTCACCCACATTTTCCCCACCCTTTTTTGAACTTAATGGACATATGTCTATTTTCAATCGTACAAACTATGGGCGACATGTATGATCGGGCTTTTCGCCTGTTTTTTGGCGTAACCTGCGCCTCCCGGCCCAAATCCCACTGTCGGACGGAATGCGGTGTTAGGCGCAGCGTTCACCACTTTCAACTGTGCCCCGCATGAAGGGGCGGGCAATGGGCGCGGTGTGGGCGCGCTGTAGGCGTTCCGGGGCGAGACGCGGCGCGCTCGAAAACTCCGAGGCATGTACGATCGCGAGTCGGCAAGGTGTGGCGCATTGCAACGCTCGCCAGCTCCGACAGTCAGACCTGGTTTATTTTGGTTTAAATGATCCGGCGGAGGCGAAGTGAAGCAAGAACGGAACATGCGAGGAAGCATACAGAAGATCGCAAGAGAAATCTCGGCGCTCAGCTCCGTGCGGCATGGAGTAGGATTCCAAAAAAAATCGCCTTTATAAAGGCGGAAAACATTCTCAGAAAAGAGCTTAAACCTCAAAAATAAAAAATACATTAAAAAAAATCACTTTCCAAAAATCTAGAACAGCGCAACATCAAGAATTAGGATATTGGAAATTGCCGAGAAATACAGTAATTCAAATTCTGAAAGCTATTCCCATTGGTCATCAGAAACCGGCCAATCAGAATAGGAGTGACAGTGAACCGTTAAAACCTATGGAGAAATATTGAACAATCAGAATTAGAGATGGGTGAATTTCTCAAAAATTCGGTTCGGTCACTTCGCCAATTTTTTTTTTTCGGTCCTTTAACTTCGGCAGGGAATCGCTTAAAAAAAACATTTTTTCCAAAGGTTTAAAACAGACCCTTTCGGGGTCCCTGAAAAGAACGTTGTTCCCTGCTTAAATATGCAAGGGAGTTTTTTGGGGTTTTTGGGTCCCCCACAAAAAGGGGTTGTGTTTTTTGTATGAGACCAGAGGACCCCCCGCCGCTTTTTAAGAATCGTTTCCCAAAATTAAAAACCCCTTGGGCAATTTAAAGGGCAAAACTAAACCAAAAAACTCAAGCGGGAATGTACCTGATAAAGTCATGATTTGGCACAATAAACACAGGGTGGAGGCCCCGGCAGCAGCCAACACCCGAAATTTAGGCCCCCAAGCAGTGGCAAAATTTAAAAATTCGATAAAGGCTAAAAAAAGGAGTAGGCCACTTTGGGAAACAATAAACAAGAGTATGGCCCCGGGTTTAGCAGCACATGAGGTCAGGCCTTGGCCAATGACATTCTGGAGGGGGCAAAACATTTGTAGGCCAGAGTGGCAAAATGAAAAGGGGGGTTGGAGGGCCCCGCAGGCAGCAGCAGCATGAGGTCGGGCAGGGGCAAATGACATTTTTGAGGTGGCTAAAACAGGATTGGGCCACAGAAAAAACACAATGAACAGGGGTAAGGGCACACAGCACAGCATGAGGTCGGGACAATGGCAAAAGAAACCCGGAGGGGGGAAAAACAGTAAACCCCCACAGAGGGGCAAAATGACACAGTGGGGAGGGCACACAGCAGCAGCAGCAAAGGTCGGGACAGCGGCACAATGACTTTTCTGAGGTGGCAAAACATAAGTAGGCCCCCGATTGGCACAATGCCCAAAAATGAAAGAGGGAAAACGAACAGGCACAGCTTTAAGGTTTTAACAGGGGGCCACAAGGGAAAATTGGAGGGGAAAAAAAACGAGAAAGGGCCAAACAATTTGGAACAATGACATTTTTGGGGGGCACGACACACAGAAAGCAAAAGGCCAAAACAGGGGCCCAAAAATTTGACATTTTTTAAAGGGGGCAAAACTGTAGTGGGCCCACAGAGTGGCACAATGACAAAAGTGTAGAGGGCACGACAGAAACAGCATAAGGTCAACAGGGGCACAATAAACTTTCGGGGAAATGGGCCAAAAACAGGAGTAAGCCACAGAGTGGAAAAAATTTAAAACAGGGGAGGGCCCCGACACAGCACATGGGGTCAGACAGTGGCACAATGACATTCTGGAGGTGGCAAAACATTATACCCCACGAGTGGCAAAATTAAACACTTTTTGGGGAGGGCACAAAAGGGCAACAGAAGCATGAGGCAAAAAGGGGAAACAATGACATTCGGAGGGGAAAAACCTTTGGGTGGGCCCAAAAGAGTCACAATAAACACATTTGTAGAGGTCACGGCAGCACCACAGCAGCTTTATGAGGTCAGGCATGGGCAAAAATGACATTCTTGAGGTGGAAAAAACAGGATTTAAGCCAAAGAGGGAAACAATGACACGTGTGGAGGGAATGAAAAAGCAGCAGCATGAGGCCCAACAGTGGCAAAAATGACATTCGGGAGGTGGAAAAAACATTGTAGGCCCCCAGAGGGGCCAAAATGAAAAAGTGGGGAAAAGGGGGGCACAAACAGCAGCAGCAGCACAAAAGGGTCAGAAAAGGGGCCACAATGACTTTCCTGGAGGTGGAAAAAAGTAGTGGGCCACAGAGTGGCACAAGGGACACAGTGTGGAGGGCCCCGACAGCAAAACAGCCAGAAAGGGGGTTCAAAATTGGAAACAATGACATTCTGGGAGGGGGCTAAAACAAGAGTGGCCATAGATTTGGAAACAAGGGACAGAGAGTGGATTTTCCACGGTAGCAGCAGCATGAGGTCAGGCATTGGCACAATGACATTTCGGGAGGGGGGGCAAAACTTAGTAGGCCACAATTGGCAAAATGACACAGTGGGGAGGGCCCCGCAGCAGCAGCAGCAGCAAAAAGGGCCCCAACAGGGGCCCACAATAAACTTTTTGGAGGTGGCAAAACAGTATTTAGGCCAAAAAAACAGAGTGGCACAATGACACAGTTTTGGGGGGCCCACAACACACAGCACATGAGGCCAGACATGGCACAATGACATTTTTGGAGGTTGCTAAAACAAGAGTGGGCCCCATTGAGGGGGCCCACAAGACAAAAAATTTTGGAGGTCACGGTAGCAGCAGCATGAGGTCAGGCAGTGGAAAAATGACTTTTCTGGAGGGGGGCAAAAACAGTAGTAGCCACAGAGTGGCAAAAGACACAGTGTGGGGGGCACGAAAAGCGGGCAGCAGCAGGAGGTCAGACAGGGGGCAAAATGACAAAGTGTGGGGGTTTAAATGGCAATACCATTCCCTGGTAAAATAAAACCCAAACTCATTCTCACAGTTTGGGTGAGGCTTCATGGCTGATAGTCTTTACGCCTAAGGCATTGGTGTGTGGGAAAACCCCGGCCGATCCACGCCTGATTCATTTGACAAAGGTCATTTGTTTCCAAAATTTCCCTTTGGGCAAGGGGGGGTTTCCCCCCTTTGGGGGAATGATGGCCCCCCGCCCACGGAAAAACCCCCTTAAAGCCCCCACTACGGCCGGGGAGGACCGCTTTTGCACAGTAAAAACCCGGGAAGTTCGGACACCAAAAACCCAATTTTTGGGTTTCCCCCTAGCCAGCAGTCCTTTCTAACTGGGGGGGCAGAGTGCTGTCCAAGTAAGGCCACCAACCCGTTGGTTTTTAGGAACCCCGCTTTTCCCGGGCCCCGCTTTTTGGGGGCTACCCTCCTCACAAAGGCGGGGGAAGGAGGGTGGGTCAAACATGACCCCAAGACTTTTGGTTGTTTTTTTAAAGGAGCTGGTACTGCTTTTACCCCCCCCCCCCCCCCCCCCTACCCCAAACACCCCCGGCAGTAGTAAAGTGAGCCTGAGGGAACCCCCCGGGCCCAAACCCCAGAGGAGGGGGCGATGCCATACACGGCAGCCCGGCCCAAATGGGCTAGGAGGATTTCCCCCATAGTAAAATTAGTTTTTTCCTCCCTCTCAATAGCTGGGGAAAAAAAGGGTCCCATTTTGGGCCGGTACCAAGTCCCCCAAAAGGGGAGAGAGCCAAAAAATCATCCCTTTTCCGGGGTTCTGACTATTTCGGCCCGTCCCCCAAACCCGGCAAATCAGCATGCCGGGCCATCGCAAAAATTACCCCGGGGGGTCCCTGCCCCCATCTCCACTGAACTCCCACGGTCTTGGGGCATTGCCTCTCCCCTCATCTCCATCTACCTCCCCCAGCGCCCCGCTCCTTCTCTTTTGTCCCCTGGGTAAAAAATCCCTAATTCACCAGACAATGCTTCGCTCCAATGTCCTCCCCCCCCCTTTTTCTCCCCCCGGACTCATGTGGCCGCAATGTAGTCCCATTTCCCCGTCCCCCCCAGACGTTTTTTTTAGATTGTTCCAGACATAAAGCAGTGGTGACGTATTCACCCCTGTAGCCTGGCGACGACAAAAAAACGTGGCCTCCTCGAATACCCCTAAAAAAGGGGCGGGTTTTCACGCTGGGGCTCCCACTGGTTTGACATAAAAGTTACCCGGGGGATACCCCTTGTCCGCCTGGTAATCAAAAACTTAATTCCCTTTCTCTGTTAAAACGCCCGGTCCAACATGTGCGGCTGGAATTCCAAGGGGTGGAAAATCGCATATCAGAGTGGGGGGGGGGAGCCGTTTTGCCCTGCAACTGAGGAGGGGGTTCCGGGTTTGTAGGAATGGATGAAGTGATGCACAGTTTCCTGGCCATTTTCAGAAACTTTTTAAAATCGGTAAGATTTCAGGGAACCTTTTTACAACCAGATTAACACATCCATACAGGACACAGGACCATCCCTCCTCGGTGCAGGCGGACACCAATTCCTCCCCTTGTCCCTCACCATGGTTCCATTTGCAGTTGGCGCGGAGAAACCACACTCGATTTCTTGCTGCATGACGCAGGCGTTCCCCCCCCGTGTGACTTTTTTTGCCGTAGTTTGACAACGTAGGAGAAAGCGGCGTCTCCCGTCCAATTGTTGGGGGCCTGGGCAGGAAGCACATTTTTCCAGGGGGCCTAAAGGAAGTACTGGCCCCCGACCGAGTTACACTCCAACTTCCGGTGCACCCTTTAACAAACCCATAAGCTCAAGGAATGGCCCACCTTCGTTCTACATAATTTTTGAAGTTTCGTACGCCTTTTTGGAAAAAAAATTCCTTTTGGGAATCCCACTGGCTCGGCACAAGCCATTAGTTCCTAATGGTGCAGATCCCCCATTTGGAAAGGGGGGACTGCGGGACCAACAACTTGGGCAGACACTGAAAACTTTGCACCTTAGGTGGTTGGGAAAATTGTTGTCTCTTTGCAATCGCCCCGCTGAACACTGCTAGCGCCATGAAAGCGGGAGCAGGGGCATCGGACTGGGAGAGATGGCAAAGAGAAACACTCCCCCTTTCTGGGGGGC